>RPOG01001557.1:42270-61404 GCA_008086565.1 Thalassoma bifasciatum
GAAACTGCATCAGCCAGAGGAGCCCAAATGACATTTGTGACCAAGTGGAAAAGTTTGTAGATTTCTCTGAAATACTGATAAAAAAGGTTTTTTCACTTCATTGGTGACTGGAACAATTTCCATGTCAGGTGGAACAACCAATGTAATAATGTGAAATGTTATTTTAACATCAAATTATTTATCTTATTCACAAATAAAAGAAATGAAACACACAAAATGAAAATGTATGAGTCACTACAGACACTTGAGAGATACTTGCCAATAATTTCACACAGAAAAAATAACAGGAACATATAAATATATTTTCATATATTTGGTTGCTCCACCTGACATTTTTGGGTGCTCAAATTAAAAATACTAAAAAATAATGAACCTAAAAACTTTGAAATGTTGGTCAACTACTGAAATCTGTTAGAAAACATAATTCTTCTCTCAGAAATATAAGAATTTTTTTCAAAAACACGTTTTTAGACCCTCTTTTTGTCATTGACCCATAAAGACGTTAGAAACAGATAAAAATGAAGCCTCTTAGACTCTTAACAAACTCTATATTTGTTTTGCATCGAAATTAACGCACAGTTTTTAATTTTCTCCCCACAAAAGTTAAACCTCAGACTTTAATCAGGTTGTGATTTTTTTTTTTTTTTCCACTCGCCGTACGACCCTGACCTGAAAAAGTGTTTTGTTTATTTCCCTTTTTAAACCGTGCACTTTTTCCCATTTACTCGAGCGTGAACCTGTGTTTCATTAAGCGCTTTATAAATGACCGTAATGCGGTTTAATTTTCTTCTATCCATCACGGTGTAAAAGTAGCCGTCACTCTCTCAAACGGCGGATATTTAATTTTGGGAAAGAGTAAAAAAAAAACAACATTAACATCCTGTTCCTGGCCCCCGAGCGTCTCTGTGGGAGTTTTGTGTTCAGATAATAATCTCTCATTATGTTGCTACAGTCAATTAACATCCATTACTGTCAGACGGCATCTCTGGGTAAATGTTGACACTCGCTAATTCCCAGCAAAACGCTCAACGCCACATTTAACCTGGAAAAACACGGCGGCGAGGGCTTTTCAGGAGACGAGAGGCTGAAAATCACATCACGCTCTCTTCAGCTTTTCCTTTTTCTGCCTCCGTTTGAGTTTTTCACTCTTTCAGGAGATTATTTTACACCGACAGAGACGAAAGAGAAACAGTCGATTCATTCACGGTTTAATGGATCAAACAGCTGCAGATTCAACAAAAAGATCCGAACACTGCAAAAACTGAAATCTAAGCAAGTCATTCTGTCTTTTTTGTAGTAAATTTTTTCTTACTATTCTTAATTTGAGCCACATTTACTCGACAAGATCATAAAAATGTCTCATTTCAAGTTTTTTAAACACAAAAACGAGGTGTAAATTGCTTGTAACAACAACAAATTCTTGTTTTAAGACATCTTTCTAATTTCAAGAAACTTCCCGGACAAATTAGTCTTACGTTTAAAGTGAATAATTTTATGGGTATTAAATGTTTAAATAGTTTTTTAAATAACTTTGTCATGTTTTAATGATTGTTTTTAACAAGTATTACTGAAAATAATAGAAAAAAACAGGAATTATTGTTTTAATTTTGAAGGGCAAACTTGACGTGTAAGAAATCAGACGGCAAAAAGTAAAATATATATTAATGATTTAAAGGTTTGTTTTTTTCAATAGGTCTTCACAGATTTCTCAGACACGTTTAAAGTGAATAATTTTGTGGGTTAAATAGTTTTTTAAACAGCTTTGTCATGATTTAATTTTTTTTTTAACAAGTATTACTGAAAGTAATAGAAAAAAACAGGAATTCTAGTTTTAATTTTGAAGGGCAAACTTGACATGTAAGAAATCAGACGGTAAAAAGTAAAATATATATTGATGATTTAAAGGTTTGTTTTTTTTCAATAGGTCTTCACAGATTTCTCAGACACATTTAAAGTGAATAATTTTATGGGTTTTTAATGTTGAAATAGTTTTTTAAACAGCTTTGTCATGTTTTAATGATTGTTTTTAACAAGTATTGCTGAAAATAATAGAAAAAAACAGGAATTCTAGTTTTAATTTTGAAGGGCAAACTTGACATGTAAGAAATCACCAAAACTGAAAATTCAAATTCACAATTTGCATTTTTTTGCTAAATGAATGATGGAGGTTGTTAAGTTTCTGAGGTAAATGAAAATTGGTCATTTCTTGAAATGGATACTCCATGGATGTGAAATGTTCCCTTAATTATAGAATCACTCATGTAAATAAAGTCACTTTATTGTTTGAATAATTAACATGTATCATTATATAAAGGGTGTTTGTGTTGAGGAGAGTGATGTGAAAGTGGATTTAAAGTCTTTACACTGCAAAAACTGAAATCTAAGCAAGTCATTATGTCTTAATTTTAATTTTACTAGACAAGGTCATAAAAATGTCTCATTTCAAGTTTCTCAAAAATGTGACTTTTAGAATAAAATTTTGATTTTCTTATGCTACGGTTTAAACTTTTACCAAAAATGTTGGCTTATAATCACAAAATTCAAACTTTTTGTCTCAAATTTTTTGACATTTTTATCATAATTTAAACTTTTTATCTCAATGTTTTGACTTCTTTAATCAAATCCGGACTTTATTCTCATACAGTTTCCTTTCTTTTCTAAAAATGTCAGTTTCAATTCCGAAAGTTTTGACTTTTTATCCCAAAAAATGTGACTTTTTTCCATAATTTAACCTTTTAATCTCAACAACTTGATTTTTATTGTAAAATTTTGACTTTCTTATCCTACAAGTTAAACTTTTTATCTTAAAATGTTGGCAATTAATCACAAAATTTGAACTTTTTGTCTCAAATTTTTGACTTTTTATCATAATTTAAACTTTTATCTCATTGATTTGACTTTATCATAAAATACTTGCTTAGATTTCCGTTTTTGCAGTGTAAAGACTTTAAATCCACTTTAACATCACTCTCCTCAACACAAACACCCTTTATATAACGATACATGTTAATTATTTAAACAATAAAGTGACTTTATTTACATGAGTGATTCTATAATTAAGGGAACATTTCACATCCATGGAGTATCGATTTCAAGAAATGACCAATTTTCATTTACCTCAGAAACTTAACAACCTCCATCATTCATTTAGCAAAAAATGCAAATTGTGAATTTGAATTTTCAGTTTTGGCGATTTCTTACATGTCAAGTTTGCCCTTCAAAATTAAAACTAGAATTCCTGTTTTTTTCTATTTCTTTCAGTAATACTTGTTAAAAAAAAAAAATTAAAACATGACAAAGCTGTTTAAAAATCTATTTAACCCACAAAATTATTCACTTTAAACGTGTCTGAGAAATCTGTGAAGACCTATTGAAAAAAACAAACCTTTAAATAATTAATGTTTTGCTCTAAAGTCACATGACTCAAACTAAATTAGGTCAAATCCACATCCTAAACAAAGGGTTTATTTCTTATTTTTAACAAAAACGGTCTTTTTAATCTTGATATGATCCACATTCAGCCGACAAGTACAGAAAAATGTCTTATTTTGAGTAATTTACAGACAGAAATGACGACTGAATTGAATGTAATGAGTAACAGAAATCTCCCAAGTTTCTTGAATTTAGAATAATGTCTTAGTACAGGAAACTCTTTTCTTTTTTTCCTCATTACAAGCAATTCAGACGTAATTTTTTAACTTGAACAAGACATTTTTCTGGACTGATCTTGTAGATGTGACTCTGATTAAGTCTAACAAGATTTCTTTATATTGAAATAAATAAACACTCGCTCGGATTTCAAGTTTTGCAGCACAATGAGTCATTTAGATCGAAACGGATTAAACAGAGGAACAAGGAACATTTTCATGAAACCAAAGGAAGTGATGATTCTCTCGACCAATCATTGGGCTGCAGTGTTTCTGGCTCCGCCCTCTGGGGTCAAAACAGTTTGTCTGACGCTCAAACAGAAGGAACTAAAAAGTGGATCAGTACGTGTTTGTAATTTGTGGATTTGTCACAGTTTAAGTTTAAGGAAACAGCTGTAACGAGACTGGAAACAGAGCTGAAGTCACAAACTAATGATGTCGTCAGTTTCAGGTTAATTTTCTTTCTTTTTAATCATTTTTTATTTCGGAAAAGCAATTGTTTTACATTCTTGCAACATCATTATATCAAGTTTGCTCTAAGTGGAACAAGTTTTCCTTCAAATAGATGTAGTTGTGTTTGTACATGCATATATAAATCCATAAACCTAGATTCATGTAAATACCCTCAAACATACACACACAACCCATCATACATCTGATCGTTTATAATGACCACTTTACAGCCCAGCTTTTCCAGTTTTCTTTTTTTTTCCTTATACAGAATTGTACTCACTAATATCTCTTATTCAAATATTAATTCTAACACTTTAACATGTGGAGCCTTCCATTGAGTTGCAGTGTAAAGTCAAAGGGTAATAAGAGAGAGTGAACACAGGTATATGAATAACAAAATGATGTACAACAAAATACGGGGAAACAAGTACAATGAGACAAATCTAAGATATTCTTGCCCTTTTAATTGAAAAGTTCAGCTAAAATCTGATCTTACAGTTTTAATGTACTCAGTCCATTTAGTCCAAATTCGAAAAAACACATTTTTTTTTATTCTAAGGGAGAATGATAATTTTTCCATCTTGTATATTTCACCAATTATTTCAGGTTAATTTTCATGATTAAAAGTTTATAAAGAGAGAAGAGACGTCCAACGCTGTACACGCGACTGTTGGCTTTGCCGCTCACAGGCTACGTGCCAGGAGAAGTGAGAGACGCCGCTGAGCAGCCGTGGTCGTCGTGCCGCCGCGGGCAGTGTGAGGGGCTGCAGGGACTAACCGACTCTCTGGACGGGTCTCTCCACTCTGGGGGGGGGAGTGTTTGAAGGAGGACGTGGTTTTAACGAGGCTGAAACCAAACGTCCTCTTTTACCTGGACATGTTCCTCCTTTTTTTAGTGGTAAAATTAAGGGGGTTTCATAAAACTGTTTTTCTCAGCTTTATCTTCAGATCTTTCATATTTATAATAAATCAAAGCTGCTCTGAGACATTATTCTGATTATGACAAAAACATGAAACTTCGACTGTTTGCAAAGCTGGACCCAACGTGTCAACATTTAAACACTGACTCCACACATAAACACCACTTTAATCAAGATTTTGAGGCTTTATTTAGATTTTTGCACAAGAGAAATGTGTATATTTTTCTTTTTATTGAAGCACGTGGTGAGGCATTATATAGTAAGCTCCTTTCTGGCAGTTAAAAAAAATAGAAACTCGCTTTGTTGAGGATTTTTTGGCCCATATGCTGTCAAAATTTTGTGATTATAAGCCAACATTTTTTGGCAAAAGATTAAATTGTAGGGTAATAAAGTCAAAATTTTACAATAAAAGTCACATTTTTGAGATTAAAAGGTTTAATCATGAGAAAAAAGTCACATTTTTGGGACAAAAAGTCAAATTTTAAGGAATTAAAGCTGATATTTTTAGAAAAAGAAACCAAAATTGTATGAGAATAAAGTCCGAATTTTATGATAAAGTCAAAACATTGAGATAAAAGTTTGAATTATGCTAAAAAGTCAAAAATTTGAGACAAAAATTTCAAATTTTGTGATTAAAAGCCAACAGTTTTTGGTAAAAGTTTAAACCATAGGATAAGAAAATCAAAATTTTACAATAAAAGTCACATTTTTGAGATTAAAAGGTTTAATTAGGAGAGAAAAGTCACATTTTTGGGATAAAAAGTCAAATTTTAGGAATTAAAGCTGACATTTTTAGAAAAATAAACAAAATTGTATGAGAATAAAGTCTGAATTTTATGAAAAAGTCAAAACAATGATCTAAAAGTTTAAATTATGATTAAAAAGTCAAAAATTTGAGACAAAAAGTTCAAATTTTGTGATTAAATGCCAACGTTTTTAGATAAAAAGTTTAACTTGCAGGATAAGAAAATCAAAATTTTATTATAAAAGTCACATTTTTTAGATTAAAAGGTTAAATTATGAGAAAAAAGTCACATTTTGGGATAAAAAGTCAAATTTTAGGAATCAAATCCGACATTTTTAGAAAAAATGAAACCAAAATCGTATGAGAATAAAGTCTGAATTTTATGATAAAGTCAAAACAATGAGATAAAAAGTTTAAATTATGATAGAAAAATCAAAAATTTGAGACAAAAAGTTCAAATTTCAAGATTATAAACCAACATTTTGACACAATATGTTAGTATTGCTCGATAATAAAGTCAAAAAGTTACAATAAAACTCAAAACTTTGAGATAAAAAGTTTAAATTATGAGAAAACAGTAAGATTTTCAGAATAAAATGTCAAAATTTTAAGGAATTGGAGTGAAATAAAACATCAAATTTTTGAGATAGAAAGTCAATATCCTATGATTAAATGCTTTAATCATGGCAAAAAGTGTAGATATTAATGAGATAAAAACTCAAATATCAGCTTAATATCTAAAGATTTTGTAGTGGAAAAAAACTCACAACAAAGCCAGTTTTTCATTTTGGTTTTTTGACTGGCATAAGAAAACTTCCCTATATTATTTATGTTTCTATTATAGAAATGTTTCCTTCAAACAGTAAAGGAGAGTTTTAAATAAGTGTTTGGGTTATGAAGCTACTTTGTCGTCTTTGAGGATCTCACAGAGGGGGGTAGGGGATCCTCTTTAGGTGAGGGGGGTGTTTAGGATGTGATTTTAAACTCTGGTGTTTTTTTCAGGTTTGTCTCTGCACCAGCACGGTTCCTGGTCTGGGCTACGGCATCTGTGCGGCTCAGAGGATTCCTCAGGGGACCTGGATCGGACCCTTCCAGGGCGTCCACCTGCTGCTGGACAAGCTCCAGACCGGGGCCATCAGGAACTCTCGACACCTGTGGGAGGTAAGAGGCTGAGGGCTTCTGGGTAATGTAGTTCCTCAGGCAGATCTCGCTCTCTTTTGTGCGTTCGTCCTGTGTTCTTCGGACGCCGTTATTTCAGCCGTGCGTCTTTGTGTGTGTTTGGACCATAGACTGTATAATGAGTGTACATAACAACTGAAGCCTCCAGCAGATGCTCCGCCCCCTGGTGTCTATCTGCAGTACAGGTCATAAGCCCCGCCCCCTGGTGTCTATCTGCAGTATAGGTCATAAGCCCCGCCTCCCCATGTATTCCAGATATGAGCCGGGAAAACTTAAAAAAATTACGATACCTGGTAGAAATGTTTCTCTCATCCTTACTCCAAGGTAGTATGATGATGTCATTTGGCTGCATGGTGTTCAGGTGTTTTTTTTTCTTAGAAGTTAGTTTCTCATTAGTTATTGGACGTTAAAAACCGTGATATAAGTTTCGTTTTACGATAGTTGACAGCTGCCGTTGGTGAGTAGTTTTTATCGGGGATATAAGAAACTTCAGGAAAGAGCCAAAAGGAGACTAAACCTTCTGAAGAAGAAGAAATAAATATTTTTATTTCTCTTTTTTACTTGGCTCCACCGGAAATTCTCGACTGCGCAGACTCTGGCTGCACAATGACGGCTAGAGAAACGGATTTTTTAGCTTCAAAATCGTAGAACGGTGACAGGAGGAAGCACGCTGTTTATTCTATATACAGTCATCGGTGTTTGCACGTGTGTGTTGGTGGTCGGCGTCACGTCACCTCTCGGCGCATTGATCAGAGCAGAGTGTATTTACATACAGTGGCAGGAGAAAGTCAATGTGGCAGTTATAAACAGCTGCATTAGCATTAGAGAGAGAGGGAGGCAGGGAGTGAGGCATGCTGGGAGACAGAGAGACTGATGAGTCCCTGGAGGCCGAGCTGCTAAAGGTCACTCAGACGTCGGTTGACCGGACATCAGTCTCTCTGCTGTTGACCGCAGCAGGACGTCACGGGGGGGGGGGGTCAGAGGTCAGAGGGTGGGACGTCGTAGGCCAAGTCCAGCTGCAGCGCGAGCTCCTCACGTCAGGAACAGGATTATTAAAACAGTAAAGACGAAGCCAAAATTCACACTGAAGTAGTTTCAAACATCTTGTTGCTGCTGGAGTAAAAGAGAAAGTCAGAGGATGCACATTTTACAACCAAAATCTCATCAGAAGAAGAGTTACATGCAGATAACTGTCAGATTTTAAGAAATCAATTTAACATTATGTGAAAAAGTCCAAACTTTCTTGTTTAAGGTCAGAATTTTAAGACGATAAAAGTCTAAGATAAAAAGTCTTTGTTGTGATATAAAGGCCGTTTTTGAGATTTAAAGTTTAAATTTTGATGTAAAAAGTAAAATTTCTAAGACTTAAGTCAAAATTTTACAACATAAATACAAAATTAAAGGTTAAAAGGCAAAAAAATTAAAAATAAGATTTTTAGATAAATAGTCGAATTTTGACTTCTATCAAAACCCAGAGTCCAACACCTATTCTTGTTATTTCTAAACCGGACTTTTGAATTGTAGTTTTAGTTTTAAAAACTGAAGAACATAAAGAGCTATCTTTGACTCTTAACTTTTAAAAATGATGTCGTGCAAAATATTCTTGATTGTGTCAAGTTAAATAAAATAAAATACAAAACAACTCAAAACAAAATTCAACAATCACAGGAAAAAAAGGATTTTTCCAACAGTCTCACACTCAAAGACAGGTGTGTTCAGCCTTACTCCAGAGTGTCTCAAAAAGACAAGAATACACTTCTTCATCAATGTTGCCTCCTTTGAACTCATGATATTAATATTTTACGGCAGAAACAATAAAAATCTGACTACAAAGTGGAAGTGAATGTAATAAATCTGCAGTTTCCTTTACACTTTATCGTGTCTTGTTGTAGATCAGTGATTCCCAACCTTTTCCAACTCAGGGCCCACTTTTAAGTCTCAAAAATGTTGGGGCCCACCTTTGACCCAATAAGTACGGAGGATATTTTTTATTTTTTTTATTGAAGCTTTGTTTTACCAGGAGTTTTCCCATTGAGATAAAAAAAAAATCTCTTTTTCAAGGGAGTCCTGGCCAAGACAGCAGCACATGTTTCATAGTCAGTCATACAGTCAGTCACATAAAAACAATAACAAGAATTAAGTCAATAAAATGATAATAAAACAATTACTTTGTTTATATAAAATGCCTTGACCTGAAATGTAACAGCAACCGAAATGTGATTAAAAAAATGTAATAAACCTAAAATGTTACAACTTTTCAATAATAAAACAGATGCTGAGCCCAAAACATCATAACTTTTTCCCCAAAATGTAACAACTTGTTACAATTCATTGTTAAGTTTCAGGTCATGTTACCTATTTGACTGTAACACACCTTCTTAAAGGACTATTTTTTATATATGAATATCTGAACATTGTTAATTTCCTTTAACCATGGCTGAGTTTTAACATTATTAACATTATTCTGTTTATTTGTATCTTGTATTTACACTTGGACCAGACTTCTTTGGTGGAATTTGGCGGCCCATTCGCAATACTTTCACGGCCCGTCGGGGGGGCCGCGGACCACAGGTTGGGAACGGCTGTTGTAGAAAGATATTTCAGTGGACAGAGTTTGGAGAAACATCAGTGATGTGATTAAACTTGTTGTTGAACTCCTGTTGAGTCTGGACCGAGCAGAGAGCGTCCGCGACCCTCTGTGGGGCCTCGGACCAGGCTTTGAAGCCCCCCTGCCCTGGAGGCCTGGCGCTCTGATAACCCGGCTCTAACCATCGGCAGGTTATCGGCGTCCGGGCTGAAACCGGTCATTAGGCGTATTGATGAAGACGCTTTACACACAGATCCCATTAAAACTCAGCGTTTGTTAAACTCGCTTATTGACGCCCACCAAAACAGGAAGAGATACTTGTCCTATAGCCAATCAGGGGGCTGCTGTCATGTTGTCTATGGTGTCCTGGAAGGGCCACTTTTAATTAAGACACTTGCCGTTATTCGTCGGGGTGGAACCGGGGAGGATTTTCTGGTGCTGCAGTATTTTACGGCTCGACACATTGATCTCCTGCAAGACGAAGCTCAGGGTTTCAGTTTATGGAGGAGAGAAAACGCTGAAGGGGAACAGAAAAGTTTACACGGAGAAAAAGTATTCTGAGCTCAAATAAAGGATTTATTCACCCGAAATTAATAAAAATAGAGACAGGCCAGTCATGGTAGGTCAAAGTTGAGTTTAACATTTAATGTAAAATTAGCAGAAAAGGTGAAAATTTAAATTAATAGAAACAACTTTCACCGGTTCATTAGTGACATCATACCCAATAAATGCACAAGGTTTTATTGTTATATATACAAATTAGGCCTTTCTCCATTTATTACAAAACAAAAAATGTAAAAAATGGATGAAGCCGGATTAAAAATGATCGTTTCAGTACGTTTACACAATACAAACAGACAAAACTAAAGGAGCCCATATATTGGAAAATATTATTTAGAGTCACTGAAAAAATATTTTCGTCATGGTTTTGACATAAAATAAAGTAAATATCAGGCTGTTAAAAAAACATATGGGTCAATGAGGTGACGTCCCCTTTTTTTGTGTCTGAGTGCAATATTTCCTTCCATCATGAATTGAGTATTTCATCACATGTATTTCTTTATTCTATGAAACCTGTGTTATTTGAACACATCTTTAAACTATTAAAATATAACATGTTTTTTTGTGTTTTGGTTCCTCAAACCCCCAAAATGTCAGGTGGTGCAACCGTCCTGACAAGTATCCACAGTAATTAAACTCTAAAAATTGAATGTCAGTTATTGTAAATGGAAATTAAAAATACAGTGGCATTATTTTATGCTTGAACCTTTTTAAATAAAACATTCTTTGCAAATAAAAAGAATTTTAAAGCTGTTGAGAAATGTCAAAAACTTTTGTCCCGTAATTTTCACCTTGTCAAATGTCAGGGTGGTGCAACCGTAACATTAGACTTTTATTTTAAAGTGAAGAGAATAAAACAGGAAACTGCATCAGCCAGAGGAGCCCAAATGACATTTGTGACCAAGTGGAAAAGTTTGTAGATTTCTCTGAAATACTGATAAAAAAGGTTTTTTCACTTCATTGGTGACTGGAACAATTTCCATGTCAGGTGGTACAACCAATGTAATAATGTGAAATGTTATTTTAACATCAAATTATTGATCTTATTCACAAATAAAAGAAATGAAACACACAAAATGAAAATGTATGAGTCACTACAGACACTTGAGAGATACTTGCTAATAATTTCACACAGAAAAAATAACAGGAACATATAAATATATTTTCATATATTTGGTTGCACCACCTGACATTTTTGGGTGCTCAAATTAAAAATACTAAAAAATAATGAACCTAAAAACTTTGAAATGTTGGTCAACTACTGAAATCTGTTAGAAAACATAATTCTTCACTCAGAAATATGTTTTTATCCATTACCCTCTTTTTGTCACTGACCCTTACATAAACATAAAATCTCAAAAATTTTTATTGGCTCAACTTTGACCTTTAATCCACTCCATCTACGGGATTAGACTTTTAGTGTATGACTCAGGGGGGTATTAGACCAATAAAACTATGAGACATTTCTTGTGAAAACTCTTCATCTTTTTGGGAACAGGGCTCCCAATCCAGGACTTCAGCCTCGAACAGAAACATTAAAATAAATATTCCTCCGTCAGATCGTTCTTGTTTAGGGCAGTTTCTCCTCTGTGAGCTCCGAGCCCGTCCTGATTGAAAAGAATGTGCAGAGAAAACACGATCCCTGACTCCTGAAGTCGCAGCTCTGACCTCGTCCTCCGGGGTTTTTACCGGAGTTTTCTTTTTTTTGGTTCAGATCACAGACTGTACGAGCTGTCAGCGCAAAGTCAGTGAAAACAGCCCGGACACAGAGACTTCAGAGGAACGCTCAGAAAGGAAAACTTCAGCTGCACAGTTTGAGGCTAAATATTTGGTTACTGTGGGACGCTGATGAGACACACGAGGATTCAGGGAATTCCTAAACGCCTGTTAGTCCCTCGTCTTTTTCCATCTTTAAACGGGTAAATCTGCTTCTCTGTCTGCTGCGTGTAACTGGATTCAGCGTGTTGGGCCTGGGCTCGGCTGTCAGTTCCTCTGTTTGTGTTCGTCTGCCCGTCCGTCAGCGTATTCCCGTTGTACTCCCTGCAGGATTCCCATTGACCCCATGTTTTCTGCGGTCTGTGTTTTCAGCGGTCTGTGGTCACGGCGTCCAGTAAAAGCTCTGTAATGTTTTCTTGACTGATGTCATTATTTAATGTTTGGTTAACTGTCTGAATTCTGGGTTTTATTAAAGCCTCTGATCGCCTTTGACATCATCACTGAGATTACATAATCAGAGACATGTCAAATTACACGTTTGGCTTTCCTGTCGCTTGGATTTCAGTCAGCCGTTTTTATCGCTGGAAACTCTGAATAAAAGCAGCAACAAAGGCAGAGATATGAGAGTCAGGGGGGTCGAGTTTATCTCAAAGAGAGGAAACCAAAAAGTAAAGGTCTGTCAGCTGGAACGACTCAGATGGAGCAGGAACTTTCATAAGGAACCTCAGCAAAAGGAACCAGGGTCTAAATTCAGTTTCTGGGATTTAACACCACCCTGAAAATTCCTGCTGGGGGAAAGTACTTTTCAAAGGTCATCTCTGATTCAAGTGGTCTTTGAATGTGTGTAAAGTGTATTTTGGCCCCTAAGAGGGTACTTTAGGATGTGTTTTGGCTTCTTATGTCGCTTTTCCACTCTACAATTCCAGCTCTACTCTACTCGTCTCTACTGGGTTTGGTTCTTTTCCTCTAGCCCGACTACAGACTCACGGTGGGCGTGGATCTTATAACACAGCTGCGCTAAAGTGCTGCGCAGAAGTGCGTGCATGTTCATCTATAACGCCACACAAACATCATTTTGTACTAACATATGTGCCACCGTGGTCTTTAAAGGAAAAAAAAAAGCTTTAAAAAGATTTCATTAAAGTAATACAGCGGCTCAATGTGGGTCGTCATGACAACGGAGGTAAACAACAGCNGGGCCTGGTATAGCAGAGATTTGTTGTTGATCAATCATTCTTCTTTGAACTGGTTTTCCTTTTTGGTTCCCTGTGGATTAATGGACTGATTGGTGCTTAAAGACTCTCGTGGCAGACAGATCGCTCCTGCACCGACCAACTTTGATTTAATTTAAAAGACTCTTTAAAGCCAACTATCTTTGCTGTTAACTTCTTTTTGGTTTAAAAAGGACTTTTAACTTCTTTAGGAATCATGAAGGAGCATTTTAGGGCTGTATTTTGTCTTCATTCAGTCTGGTTCTGTGCCGTCAGCAACACAAACCGAGTAGAGGAGAGTAGAGTAGGGCTGAGACGAGTCGGTGGAAAAGGGCCATTAGAGGGCACTTTAGGATGTGTTTTGGCTTCCTATAGGACACTTTGGGATGTGGTTTAGCTCTCAAGGGAGTAGTTTCGTGTTTTTGGCTCTTGAAAGGGCATTTTACATGTTTTGGCTCCAAAGATTGCACTATTGCTGCTGAGAGGATGATATAGCATATTTTGGCTCCTAAGAGGTCTATTTAACATGTTTTATTTAGCCAAAGGTGAGGATTAGAGTGGTTCAGTATTTGTATTTGGTCCCATGAGAGCGCTTTAGTTCTTGTTTTTCATCAATTTTGTCGCCCTCTGTGAACACCACTGCTATCTTTAAACTACAGGAGAGCAGACATCAAGGCTCTTTCTACGTGAAAAGTATTATCGTATTATGATTTATATCGGCAATTCTGGCTCTAGACTTACTTGGTATTGGATCGATACCAAATTTTGCGGTAGAGCACTTCATTAAAGGTTATTTAAAGAGCATTTGTAAAACTAATTTGATCCCCTGTCTCATTATAGGGTGTCATCTTTGTTGTATGTCCTCTTACTCTTTATTACTGCCCTCTACTGGTGTGGATGTGTAGTGCAATTACTTTTATTTCCTCTTCATATATCGCTTTCGTCATTTGAATCTTTTTTTTTTTTGGCAAGTAATATTGCATCATCATGTAATTCTGTACAAATGTTCTTACCATTGTGATATGACAAGTCTTTGCACATTTCTTACTAGTATATAGGTTGTAAATTTACCTGTTGTGGTGAAAATCAGGGATTACTTTTTTTAACTTTTTAAATATGTTTTAGTAACTGGTACCTCTGGCTAAAAGACTCTCTTGTAGTTTTATGGCAGCATTTGATATTTATCATAAATTAAAGAACAAGGTTTCCAGAAAGTTTTCGTAAAAGGTTCCAGCAGCTGCAGTTCCTCTGGCGCTCAGGACTTTTATCATCCAATTCACTCAATTCACACATGAAGCGTCTGCTCTGATGAACGTCAGCGCACTAACGCTGCTCCGCACTAACGCTGCTCCGCACTAACGCTGCTCCGCACTAACGCTGCTCCGCTCTTTTCAATCAGAACGTTCACTCAGCTCGCGCTGCGGAGCGTCTGCTCCAGGAGACACTGACAGTAGCAACAACTGTTTCACTGCGAGTCTGTTTTCGCTGAAAATTGCACCAAACAGGAAAAAGCTTCGAAACAAAGTATCCGATCATTTCAAAATAAAACACCATGTTCCTGCTCCCAACTTGAGCAGACACTTCAGCAAACAAACGGAAAAAAACAGTCTGATTGTGCACCTGCATCTTAAAATGCACATGAACGGCTTGAATTTTTGGATTTTTATAATGTAAACTGCTGGAAATGTTCCTGACAAATCAGCTGTTTACATTAGTTATTCTCAAGTGTCTGCTCAAGTTGGGAGCAGGAACATGGTGTTTTATTTTGAAATGATCGGATCCTTTGCTTGTTTTGAAGCTTTTTCCTGTTTGGTGCAATTTGCTCTGCAGAACGTGTTTCTGCGGTACAGTTGGACGGCAACAGCTGTTTACATGCTGAACCCTTGTTCCTATTAACAGCAGCTGCAGTTCCTCTGGCGTCCACTTGAGGCAGTCTCCAAAGTTAAATGATTGTTTGATGGTGTTGCTGTGTCCCGTGTTCAAAGTTCAGAGCTCTGTTAGGACCGGCTCTTAATGAAAGGCGACCGGTGAAGTCTGAGAGTTTAAAGAGGAGATCCCCTGACTCAGAGGTCACAGCGTGGTCACTACAAACCGCCGCTCAGCCCGGCGCTGTTTGGTTAAACCCACTCGGTGAGTCAGGTTAGCTCAGTTCATTTGTCCTCTCTGTGTGACATCAGCCCGTAGGCACGGTAACCACAGGGGCCAAGAACAAAGACTGGGGTTTTCCATCAGGACCTTCACGCTGGAACAACACAGGCCCAGAGTGTGTGTGTGTGTGTGTGTGTGTGTGTGTGTGTGCAGTCTCTTCATCATACAGCAGTGTGTTTGGTCAGAGTGTTTTTGCACAGTCAGACGGCCGCTGGTTGTTTCCTCTCCTCCGTCAGAGTCTGTTGAAGCTTCGCATGAACAAACAGTTAACACCTTATCGTCACGTCATCCAAAACACACAGAGTTATCCTGAAAACATGAAACAACATCTGGAGATGGGTCTGATTTTACAGCATGTGAACACCACAACGCTTCACAGCATTTCACCCTAAAACGCAAAAAAAAAACCTCATTTAAAAAAAATCTGAGTTTACACTGAAACACTGAGGAACTTCAAACGCTGTAGTATCATGTCAGGCCTGTAGATGGTGATATAACTGTAGGAGTCAAATATGCAACAACAGTTTATCATCTGGAGTTTATACTAAAAATATTTTCACTGATTGCAGAAAAAGTTAATGGCGTACACATTTTGTTAGAAGGCAGTCAGTGGCTGTTGTTGTTGTCTGGTTGGTGCATCGCACAGTGAAGGTTCAATGCGCACGCTCAAAGCTGAGCGGGACTTCAGTGTTTCCACTGAAAATGCCGGCTTGGCATTTGCACAGAAACAGAAAAATCCCACTCTGGAGGCTGTTTTCAAAAGTTTGTGTTTTAGGTCGGCTGAAACACAACAATACTTTTGCGTTCCCGTGTGAAAGGCCCCCCAGTGATACATAAAAAAAGTGTATTCTTGTAATGTGGTACTCCCATCAGTTGGTGGCAGTAGTGAGTAAGCTTCTTGCTGGGCACATTATGAAGCAAAAGAAGAAGAGTCCTTACTGCATTGAATAGTAATAGTAATTTCCAGTGTAACACACGGAAAATACAGACTGTCTGACTTATTTTAGAAATATTATTTACAAGAAACACAAGCCTGTCAACCTGCTCCGGCACACAGCGCTCCGCAGACGTTATTATCGTGGCTTTTTGCATCCTTCATGTTTCTTGAATGTATCTCACTCTTTGTTTAATGAGGTAAGAGAGAAGTTTATGCGTCTGGCGATCAATCTGCGATGACAGCGCCCTCTACTGGATAAAATGGTCCACTGTTCCGGGCGCCCTGATGGGCTTCTGAACTCAATAGTTTACATTAAAATATTGATTTACTCTTCTGTTACGGATATACGTCCTCATGTTCGAACGGTTATTCGAATATAAGTGACAGCCCTAGTAAGAGCTCTGAGATTTAGAAACAGAACATAACAAAGACTGAGCTTGGTTAAAATGTAAACAAACGCAAAAACATGAAATAAAAGTCAAAATAGAAGCCAGAGCAACAGTGCTTGAAGCTCAGATTTTACATTTTCAAACCTCTACATATTCAGGTATTTTACAGAGATTTTACAAGACTTATTGAAGTGATGACATCATCGCATAAGAATCCCAGGGCCTCAAACACCAAGGTCTGAGGACAGGTGGCCAACATGGTCATATTTCAGGGAAATTAGTGCAATATTTGTGTATATCATCATCATCACTTTCATCGCCAGACTCAGAAGTCCATTTAAAAGATACAAGAAACAACTTTTAAAAACACATAACAAAAAAATAATAATAACAAAAACAAACAGATAATAGGCCAAAAACACAAAAGTACAAGACATCACCAATATTTTAAAAGGCAGCAGTATCACTGTCTCCATAAAGGCGACTGGTATCATTTATCTATATCTGGTTACTGATTCTAATACATGGAGGGGAGTCAAATGGAAAATAATCAGTATAGGAATTTGTAAACATTGGAAATAGTGTCTATAATGGGTCCACAATGAAGCTGGAGGAACTTTGGAGCTACAGAATATTTTCGTAAACCATTTCAGTGTTACATCGGTGTTGAGGTCGTTAGTTTGTCCTTTTAGCTCCTTTCTGCTCGTCCGTGGAGTCTGAGAAACCAGCAGCTTGACTCTGGCTGCCGCTGACGTTGAGGTGAATCAGCGTCAGTTATCTAAATATTATCCGATCGCTGAACGATTATTACCGCTCTGATTTATACGTCGGCTTGTTTCTGGTTGACTTTCAGAGGTGAAGTTAGACGTGTGGGGCTCAGACTGTTGCTCTTGGGCAGAGCGGCGGCAGCGGTTGTGTTGATGGCAGAAATGGCAGCGAGGTTTATGAGCCTCACTGCTGAAAAATGGCCCCCCCACCTGAAAGGCTGTGGTTAAGAAAACTGAAAGATCTGGATGAGGGAGAACGAGCCCTTACTTTGGTTTTTATTAAACCTCCTTTGTTTCACTTTGCGAGTTCAGCCGCCGTCACGGAAGATTTAACGTCCCAAGAGAGAGAGAGAGAGAGAGAGAGAAGTCTGTTCTCTTTAGTATATTTAGAGAGGATGGTGTGAATGAAAAGAGGAGGAGAAACGGAGGATTGGAATATAAAGAAGGAGCAGAAAGGATGAGGAAGACGTGACGAAGGAAGGGAGAGCAGATAACAGTAGAATTAGTGCAGTTTCATTGATTAGCTGTAGAACAGAAGTGTGTGAGCATTGATCAGCTCTCAGGAACAGTTTTACAGGATTTAGACTGAAAAACAAGAGGAAGAAGAAGACAGTTTGTTTTCTAGAGAAGAAGAAGAAGAAGAAGAAGGTCTGTGTCAACCGGACTTTTTAGATTCAGATACGACGGTTAAACTCCACCAGATCTGTGTCCGGTCCATCTCTGTTTCCTCATGAGTTCATTCAGGCGCCGTTTTATACGTCAGGATCCCTCTTCAAAACAACAATACAATAGTCAGGTGGATTTTCAGAATAAAACATGTTACATTGTCATTATGAGGTCAGGGGTCAACAGGTCAGAGGCTCCTTTCAGGACCAACTCATCAAAAAACAGTCAGAAAATTAAAAATGTTGCTTTATCATTTCATTCATGATATATTTCTTTTTGTCACGTTTGACACACTGGGCAGTTTTGCAAACTGTTTTATCTATTTATTCAAGTTTTTTATGTATTTGTATATGTATGTCTGTTTGTCCGTCAAAGTAAGGCGCCCCCTGCTGGCCACAGACAGTCATGGCTTTTAGCAGCACTTGTTGCAGGCTCAATGCAAAAGCGTTTTGTTAAGAAGAACTTGTGACACATGCCTGGACAGTTTGTTTGTCTGTGTTGTGTTTTTTTTAAATAACTTTGTCACATTACACTTAAATGCAGAACTCAAACCCTCCAGGGATGATGTTAAAAAATGATAAAATCAATCACATTTATCGAGTAAAAGTCAAATAGGAAACAGTTTTTTACATTTCTGGATCTGTGTTTCATCAAAGAGTGTCTGATGTCTCTCTTTCTGGTTTTGCTTACAGTCTTGATTTTCTGTTTCTGACTCTGTGAAGCTGATTTTTGGCGGTATTTGAATGAGCTGCTGTGATTGGCTGCCTGAGCAGAGGCCTGTGAGCGTCTGCAGATAACAGCAGCTGGTTTCTAGCTTCGTGCTGTTCTGTCAAAGACATTTCGTCCGCCTGTGTTTATCCAATCCATCGCTACGAAATTCCATCTGAGAGACAAACGGCCAAATATAACAGCGTGTTTGCTTCAGCAGCTTTAAAGAGTTGCAAACATTACCAGGCCGCAGGCGTCACTTCACAGCTCCGGCTGTCGTTTCTCCAACAATCGTGTCAAAACTTCACTTTTCTGTTTCAGCGCGGGGTTTTTAAAGCTCAATAAATTCTCCGTGTTTGACCCCGAGGTTTGTGGCGAGCGGTGACCCTCAGCAGCGCTCTGTGTTATATTCACACACCGAGACCACACATCACACCAGCCGCTGGAGGAGGAGGAGGAGGAGGGTTCATCCTCTGGAGAGTCAGATCTGACGACTCTTAC
>RPOG01001557.1:61560-141905 GCA_008086565.1 Thalassoma bifasciatum
AATCACATTTATCGAGTAAAAGTCAAATAGGAAACAGTTTTTTACATTTCTGGATCTGTGTTTCATCAAAGAGTGTCTGATGTCTCTCTTTCTGGTTTTGCTTACAGTCTTGATTTTCTGTTTCTGACTCTGTGAAGCTGATTTTTGGCGGTATTTGAATGAGCTGCTGTGATTGGCTGCCTGAGCAGAGGCCTGTGAGCGTCTGCAGATAACAGCAGCTGGTTTCTAGCTTCGTGCTGTTCTGTCAAAGACATTTCGTCCGCCTGTGTTTATCCAATCCATCGCTACGAAATTCCATCTGAGAGACAAACGGCCAAATATAACAGCGTGTTTGCTTCAGCAGCTTTAAAGAGTTGCAAACATTACCAGGCCGCAGGCGTCACTTCACAGCTCCGGCTGTCGTTTCTCCAACAATCGTGTCAAAACTTCACTTTTCTGTTTCAGCGCGGGGTTTTTAAAGCTCAATAAATTCTCCGTGTTTGACCCCGAGGTTTGTGGCGAGCGGTGACCCTCAGCGGCGCTCTGTGTTATATTCACACACCGAGACCACACATCACACCAGCTGCTGGAGGAGGAGGAGGAGGAGGAGGGTTCATCCTCTGGAGAGTCAGATCTGACGACTCTTACGGTCTGTTTCCAGGTCAAATTAACACTTTAAAGTAGGGCTGGGGGATATATCGAATATACTCCATATATCCCGGGTTGTTACACGTGGGATGTATAAAATGACTATATCGCGACCATCGAGTATAAATTGCCAGGTAAATGTTTTGAGGCGTCAGTCTGTAATTTTCTTCAGTTGCGTTTCTTTCTCTCTCTGCTGCTGCTTCTCACACTAAACAGTTCACTCCCAGAAAACTCTCCTGTGCATGCGTGTTTCTGTGTTGGGAGACGAGAGTAAAGACGCTGCTTTGTCACCTGTGTGATCCTCACCTGATTATCTCCCAGCTCTTCACCACAAAGAAGAGAAACAAACGCGACGTGAACTTAAGGTTCAGTTTCATTCAGTCTGAGCTTCATTTGGCGTTATTTACCGCTGAATACCAAAAAAATGTGAGCTGAGATGTTTTTAGGAAACAAAGTTTTACAGCGTCACCACAAACGTACACAAAGGTCTAATAACGCTCTAGAAATAAAACTCTGAGCTGTTAAGTAAACAGAGGAAGGAGGAGAATCCTCAAACTGTCGTGTTGCACGTTAAAGATTCTCATAGACATTTCACGGAGCGTTCATCCACGCGTCTCGGTTTACTGCCCAACTAACTTCCTGTTATGAACCTGCGTGTCCTTCAAAATAAGAGCATACTGTAAAACTAACATTACACCACAAAACTTCAGTGAGAGCTCAGGCTCAGAGACAGACGTCACTAACAGAGTCATTTCAGCTCCACAAACAGTAAACAAGTCGCTGATTTATGGAAATAAAAGTTAGATTAAGTCATCCCCAGTTTCAGTTCATGTCATTTTCAACTTTTTTCAATCTTCATTGTTGTAATTTTAGAAATCTATTGAGACAGTCATGTGATACATTCAACCAGATAAATAAATCTGAATGAAATCTTTTACTGGAATTGAAAATATGTAAATATATAAAGTGTGTTTTGGAGTAAACGGTTTGTTAAACTTGACCTGATTTTGATTTTTCCCTTTTTGGCAGCAAATGTTATAAATCTTAGTGAAAGGTCTGTTTGAATCATTATACTGGTGTCATTTCATTAATTAAAGGGTTGAATTGAACATTTATTATAGTGATTTACAGGAGAAATCAAAATATCGAGATATATATTGTGTATCGAGATATAGCCAAAAAATATCGAGGTATTGATTTTAGGCCATATCGTGCAGCCCTAGGGTGAATGCAATAGGCCATTGTATGAAACAAATACATATTCTCTAAGAAACTATAATAAAATAGATTAAGTAGTTGGCAAAATTGCCCAGTGTGTCAAATGTGATACAAGAATTATAACACAAATGAAACGATAAAGCAATATTTTTTTGTGGATTTTGTTAAAAGGGTTTATAAACATCTCAGTTAAAAAAAAAAAGTGAATTTTCCAACTATTTTTTGATATGTCAGGTTTTACAGGGTTCAATCAAAACCTGATATTTAACAGTAATAGTAGCTGAGTGTGTCAGTGTCGGACTCTTTACATTTACAAGAAGCAGACGAGAAGAGTGAGAGGGGAGGATTAACACACACACACACACACACACACACACACACACACTCAGAGGAGACTGTGTGTGTGTGTTTGTAAGAGGGTGGATTACAGCTCTCTCTTTCACTCATTGATCTCAGCTGTCAGTGATTTACTTACTGCTCTGTCACTGTCAACACACACACACTCACACACACTCACACACACATTTATAACCACATGTGGACTACGGATGCAACAGTTCCAGTTCAGTTCGGTGTGAGCTGTTGTTGTTTTTAACACCCTGTAACACCATATATCCCAGTAATCAACTGTTAATAGTTTTATCTAATCAATTCTGTCATGTTAAACCTAAAAGAATTACACACTTTCACATTTGATTTATCGTTAAAGCTGGTAAGACATCGCTAATTTCAAAATGCCTTTTATGTATTTGGCAAAAACAGCTATTTTGAAGAAAAGCTGAGGAAAAAACTAGTTATTCATTGTCCACAAAAAAGTGGAACCATTTTGAGCTTGCGTAAATATAAATTCTAAGCTACATTTATCAGTTGTTGTTCTTTTAGAAATGTCTTATAATAGTGATCCCCAACCTGTGGGTCGCAGCCCCCTGGTGGGCCGTGAAGGTATTGCAAGTGGGGCGCCCAATCATTTCCCAAAATTATCTGATTTTAGTAGAGTGTAATTATATAAAGATATAAGATAGAAATAAATAAAGACAAAATAATGTTTTAATGGTAAAACTCAGTTGCTGACTTGGTTAGGAAATATAAAATATTCAGATATTCATGTGTGAAAAACATCCACTGAGACGTGATATGAGGTGAAACCAAACAACGACCTCATACGTTCTAGAAAATATGTAACAAAACCCGAAATGTAATGACTTGTCAAAAATGAAGCAAAAGTGCCGAGTCTGAAACGCAACAAAAAAAAAATAGTAAAAGCCAAAATGTGATAACTGACTCGAACTGTAACAAACTGCTACAGTTCGTTACAGTTTGAGCTTAAAGTTATTTTGTTTTGGGCTCAGAATCTGTCACATTATTGACCAGTTATTACAATTTAGATTGTTGTTACAAATCAAGCTCTAAAAAGGCGTTTTATATCCTCCGTACTTGTTGGGTCCGAAAACATTTCAGAGACTTAAAAGTGGACCCAGAGTTGGAAAAGGTTGGGAACCAATGTCTTATGAAATAAAATGTAAAAATGACCCTTGAGACTCTGACGCTTGATTACAAACAAAAACTGTAACTGTTCTGTCTTAGTAGAGATTTAAAGTGAAACCATAAACTAAAAACCACCTCACTCGCTTTATTTCAGGATTATTATGTAGTTTATGAAAACTTTTATAAAATGTTGACCTGTCCCTTTAAACTCAGGGTTTATTTCTCTGGAGTTTTTCCAAAAAATGAGTCTCATGGTGGATAATGTGTTTTTTTATGCTGAATATTCTTTATTTGTGAGCGACAGCTGTTAGTGAGTGAATCTGCACAGCCTCAGCTGACAGCTCTGAGTTTGTGTGTGTGTGTGTGTGTGAGAGAGAGAGAGAGTGTGTGTGTGTGTGTCTGAAACTCACTGACAGTGTTTTGACCTCCTGACCTTATTACTGAGAGTAAATCTTCTCCTCGTCTGGACTGAGCCAACACTACAAAGATACTGTGTGTGTGTGTGTGTGTGTGTGTGTGTGTGTGTGTGTGTGTGTGTGTGTGTGTGTGTGTGTGTGTACAGACAGGAATGTGGTCCAGTTATCAGCTAAAAACACTTAACAGCAGCTCTGAAGCAACACTGGCATGTAAATGGCTGCTGCACCATCAGAGGACGATGTGTGTGTGATGAGTGTGTGTGTGTGTGTGTGTGTGTGTGTGTGTGTGTAAAATGTGTTTATCACAGGGTGTGTGTGACGTGTGTTTGTCTCTAATGCAGCTGTGAGTTATCTTGTCTGAAGGTGAGACGACATTTTCTCTCACACACACTCAGAAACAAACAGATGTGTGTGTGTGTGTGTGTGTGTTGGATGTCGGCAGGAAGCTAAGATGGAGATTTATCACCAAATTTACGTAATTATTTGCTAAAAAATGATTTTGATTATGACTGAACTTAACTATCACAAACAATTTACCAGATCCAAAAGTGATCGGCCAATCAGAGAAGAGAAGCAGGATCTGAGGACGTGACGACAGCAGGAAGCGCCTGAATGTTTAAGAACAACATAGAATTATTCAAAGATCTCTGTCTCATCAACATGATAAATAGTTTCTTTAAAAACCTGTTAAACATATTTTTAAAAACATAATCTACCACCTCGAGGATTATCATATCACTACAGTCAGCTGAAGTTTTATTTTAGCCCTTTTGAAAATGTCTCATGAAATCATCCACTCACATATTTTCAGGAAAATCATTGTTTGATTTTCAAGAAGTTGCAGCAAGAATAGCTTCAAAATAGTTACTTTTCTATCTAAAATAAGTGTTTTCTGCATGAAATGAATGTATATGGGTCAATGACAAAAAGAGGGTCTAAAAACGTATTTTTAAAAAGTTCTTTTGAAAATGGATAAAAACATATTTCTGAGAGAAGAATTATGTTTTCTAACAGATTTCAGTAGTTGACCAACATTTCAAAGTTTTTAGGTTCATTATTTTTTAGTATTTTTAATTTGAGCATTTAATCTGAGTGTAACAGATAAAAGCAGAAGAATTCAGAGGTGGAATAATCTGCAGAGTCCATGTTAGAGCCTGCTCATCATTAATCCCCCCCCCCCGTGTGTTGGTGTGCTCAGGTTGATGCAGTGTGACTGTATTGAGGAGCTCTGAGTGTGTTTATAAGGTGACGACCTGAGGCCGATAGCTGATCTCTCTGCTGTCTGTACCAGCAACAACCAATCAATTCAGAGAGAATCACAGGAAGCAGCTTCATTTATCATTCTCTCAGCGTAAGCACTTTAATGTCCCTCACCGGCTGTTTCCCAGCACACACAACACTTACATTTACATTTTTATTTCAGTGTGTTAATGCTTGAAAACCTACAACTGTTCTGAATTATGAGGCAGGTGACGATTGTGCAAGAACTGTGAATTTTACAGCACAATTTTTGATTTTTCTTGAAAAAATAAGACCAACAACAGGGTTAGTGAGGACACTTTCAGAACCCAAAATTCAGTCACGGCTGAAAATTTATGAATCCAGTGTTTTCGTCCCCGTACTACAACTACTACAGTAACACACAAAACTACTACGAGCCGCCAAAGCTGCTTTCAGCTACAGGTCTGACATTTTCTCAGATTCCAGTTAATGCAGCGTGGATGACCAAAAAAAGGCAGTTTATGTTTATATTTTAGTCACATGATAAGCGAAAAATGCTCAATGCATTCCTAATTTCTTCACGAGGTGGTTTAACAGTGAGACACGTCTTTGGATTTGAGAATGCTGAAAATACACTCGTCAGTGTGTTTTGTCTGGTATAAATCTAAAAGAAGTTGAACAGATTTTAAAACAGTGTGAACACCACTCTCACCTCTGCCCCTGTGATTCTATGTGTTCCAGATCTACGATGCAGAGGGGACGTTACAGCACTTTATCGACGGTAACGATCCCAGTAAGTCCAGTTGGATGAGGTATATCCGCTGTGCCAGACACTGTGGGGAGCAGAACATGATGGTGGTACAGTACAGGTGACAATTTACCTTTCTCCACATGTGAACTTTAAACTCACTGCTTCAGCTGATGGTGTTTATACTCTGTTAAATACATGAAACTCTTGTTGATGTTTTGCTATGTTCACGCCGTCGCAGCCACAGTCTCTCTGTAAACTTGCAGAGCAGGGTAACACGTCGTTGTGACATTAATGAATCGTTGTGGTGTGAACAGGGCACGGCAACACGCTGTAACCTGAATATCAGAACATCAAACACACAATTATTGTTATGAAGTAATGAAAGGTTTATTATAGTGAGGGTTGGGCTCTGAAACACACCTTTAAAATGAAACAAAGTTATGTAATATAATATAAGGTTACACTTGGAGGGATTTCTTGTGATAAAAAATTGAGATTTAGGGTTTTACTTTTAAAATGACATATTGAGTAAAGGGAATTGTTGATAAATCTAAACAGCTACTTGTTGAATACAGACTGGGAATTTCCCTAAAGCCTGAAACAGATCTGATAATAATGGTTGGATTCCTTTTCAGAGTTTATTATTTTGCTTTAATGCTGAGGTGTTTTTTTCCTAATACCACTCTGCGCCCTCTACATTTACCTGTAATTTGATTTCGCCCAATCAAAAACAACATTTCAGATATCTGCAATTACACTCTGCCTATTTACAATCATCATTTCAGATATCTACGACGTCATTTTGGATATCTGAAATATGTCACTTTTTTCCATTTATGTGTATGGGGTTTCTAATTCTGCTGACGAGAAAAATAAAGGGATAATTTTGGAAGAAAAAATTGTTCTCTTTATGCACAAAATGTGTACGAAACTGAACTGAAACCGTGGCACAAAAACCGAGGTACGGACCGTGGGTTATCTGTACCGTTGCACCCCTACTCTTAATACATTTTGACTAAGCAGAATTAGAATGACAGATATCTTTAATTCACAAGTCAATATATCTACAATTCCTATTATAGATGTCTACACAATTCGATTTTGACTCGGCGAAACAAATTGTAGATATCAGTAAATGTATTTAGAGGTATCTTGAATGTGAATTACTGGTATCTACAATTAATTTGCAGATATCCGTAATTCACATTTTGGATATCTGAAATGACGTTGCAGTTATCTTGAACTAGAAACCCCATACACATGAATGGCAGAAAGTGACGTGTAGATATCTGTAATGACAATTGTGGATAGTAGGGATGGAACGGTTTATGACAAAAATCCGAACCGTTCAGTTTTCCTGACGCGGTTCGAGGCGCATGTGTGCCGTTGGTTTTTTCTTTTTCCTTTGTTTGTCTTCTCAGTTTTGAACGCGTGTATTTACGGTCATACGCAACTCGAGACAAAAGCGAAGCTCAGGCAGCACAGTTGTACGGAGGCGTGTGTGTTGTGGCAAGCGGAGAGGAGAAACAGCCAGAGAAAGAGGATCCTCCTGTGGCATCCTATCGGACACCATCCCAGTGAACTATTTTTTCTTTTGTTGAAGAAAAACGTTTTTTTTGCCAAATAAATAAAAGGCGTGTTGAAATAAGCAGTGTCTCACACAGCTTTCATGATATTTAAAATGGCAAAACAGCCTAATTCCTTCAGATTTTACATGATTATAAATGAAAAAAAAAATATTAAAAATAATATGTTAACAGTGAATTTGTAGACTATATGGTATTGGGGGGAATAAAAACAATAACAGTGTTAACCGAACCGAACCGAAAACCGTGATACGAACCGAGCCGTAGATTTTGTGAACCGTTCCATCCCTAGTGCATAGGCATTATGCATTTGCGGATATTTTAAATGTTAAAATGCTTTTCCATACAAATCTGGTATTTGCTTTTTTCCCCTCTTCCTCCCTCTTGTACTCTTTTTCTTTTCTCCTGTTCTCCCCCTTTTATATGTCGCTGTCTCTTCTATGTTTCTTGGATATAACTGAAATGTAATTTTGCAGCTGTGCGATGAAATAGAGTATCTTGTACTCTTGTTTTTAAATGATCCCTATCCACAGCAGGGTGCAGCTACAGGTTTTTTTTTTTTAATTAAAGATAACAGAGCAACTTATAAAGCTCGTTTAAGTCTTGCACCAAGCTACATCACAAAAACGCTGACAACTTACGAGCCAAACTTCCACCTCAGATCCTCGGGTTGAGCCTTTCTGGTCTTTTCAAAGTCAAGTCTTAGAGTTTTAAAAAATATAAATAAAAAAACTGTCTTTAACGTAACAAAAGCAGCTGTATGACCAATACTTAAATTCAATCAACGGGCAATGAAAAACAATCACAGGAAAAATTCAAAAATAATACACTTTATTCATGTCTTTACTTTTTTCTAATAGTCACATATAAACAAAACATGACAACATATTTCCATATTGATCTGTGATGACACATTACAAAAGGTTTATGATAAAAACTTCACACACACTCTGTTAAACAGACTATAAAAAGATATTTACAACGGTAAGTTTTCCAACACATCAAAACAAAACCTAAATATGCCACAAATATAAAAGCATTTTTCATGAGGTTGCATTTTAGGATTCTTTAGTTATTCTACCTGTTTAAAAAATAATTAAAAAGCTGATAAAATAATGGATGTTGTATTTAGTTTGATGAGTTTACAAGGTCAAAAAAAAGCAGTGTGACACGTCTGGTATCCATCTGAATTGTAAAATAACCCTGTTCAAATGAAAGTCCAATAAAACAGAAAAAAACATTATTTATTGGTATTCTTAACACCCAGTCTATGCTGTGGGCGGCTGCTCTAAACCATGAGGCGTAGACAGCCTGTGTCAACTAATGGAGCTTTTCCACTCTACAGTTCCAGCTCTACTCTCCTCGTCTCTACTGGGTTTGGTTCTTTTCCTCTAGCCCGACTACAGACTCACGGTGGGCGTGGATCTTATAACACAGCTGCGCTAAAGTGCTGCACAGAAGTGCATGCATGTTCATCTATAACGCCACACAAACATCATTTTGTACTAACATATGTGCCACCGTGGTCTTTAAAGGAAAAAAAAAAAACTTAAAAAAGATTTCATTAAAGTAATACAGCGGCTCAATGTGGGTCGTCATGGCAACGGAGGTAAACAACAGCCTGGTGCTGCTGCACGCGGAGGAAAACGAAGGAGCTGCTTCCTGACATCAACTCTTCCCTGGATCCAGTGAGATCACTTTAATTTTTGATTTTTGGGCCTGGTATAGCAGAGATTTGTTGTTGATCAATCATTCTTCTTTGAACTGGTTTTCCTTTTTGGTTCCCTGTGGATTAATGGACTGATTGGTGCTTAAAGACTCTCGTGGCAGACAGATCGCTCCTGCACCGACCAACTTTGATTTAATTTAAAAGACTCTTTAAAGCCAACTATCTTTGCTGTTAACTTCTTTTTGGTTTAAAAAGGACTTTTAACTTCTTTAGGAATCATGAAGGAGCATTTTAGGGCTGTATTTTGTCTTCATTCAGTCTGGTTCTGTGCCGTCAGGTTTAAATGTCATTAAAAACCCGTCGCTGACTTATTCCTTTGCCTCTTGTAAGTGATTTGTTCAGAGTCAGAAGCTGCAGAGACGACATTCTCTGACCAATGAGTGACCGGCAGTCCGTCCACGTCACCTTTTAGTATCACAAACCAACAACACAAACCGAGTAGAGTGGGGCCAAGACGGGTCAGTGGAAAAGGGCCATATGTGAAGTTAGTTTTTCCAAACTCTTGTTCATGAAAAGTGTTTTAGGTTTTTTCAAACCTCGCTATTTGCCNGCACCGACCAACTTTGATTTAATTTAAAAGACTCTTTAAAGCCAACTATCTTTGCTGTTAACTTCTTTTTGGTTTAAAAAGGACTTTTAACTTCTTTAGGAATCATGAAGGAGCATTTTAGGGCTGTATTTTGTCTTCATTCAGTCTGGTTCTGTGCCGTCAGGTTTAAATGTCATTAAAAACCCGTCGCTGACTTATTCCTTTGCCTCTTGTAAGTGATTTGTTCAGAGTCAGAAGCTGCAGAGACGACATTCTCTGACCAATGAGTGACCGGCAGTCCGTCCACGTCACCTTTTAGTATCACAAACCAACAACACAAACCGAGTAGAGTGGGGCCAAGACGGGTCAGTGGAAAAGGGCCATATGTGAAGTTAGTTTTTCCAAACTCTTGTTCATGAAAAGTGTTTTAGGTTTTTTCAAACCTCGCTATTTGCCCGTTGAAGGAAACCAGAATTACATTTCTACTCGCACTACTCCACTTGTGCACAGGAGGGCGCTGTGTACAAACTGTAATCATGCGATAGTGCAGCCTTTCTTTGCCGGACGCAGTTTCTGTCCTGGTCGCACATGTTGCTGTATCCAGTCGTGTATTTCCTCCACGTGTCGTTCCTTAGCCTTGTTGATCTCTAAGTAGCGCTCTTCTGTGTGACTTTTCATCGTCAGGTGATACATCTCCAACTCTTGTCTTTTCTTCATCTTGTTGTACTCTTTGTAAAGCTCCTTGTTCTGGCACAACTGTCTGACGATGAAGTCCGTGTTCTCGCTGTGCTTCTTCTTCAGACTCTGGATTTCGTTCACGTACCTGATTAAGTCTCTGGTGAACTCGTTTTCGTAGACGGGTGTGAGTCCCTGTTGTTCCTCCGCCATCCTTCTGGCCTCTTCTTCGTTTTTCCTCCTCAAGTCCTTCAGCTTCTTCTCATGTTCCTCTTGAATTTCTTTAAATTCTCTCGCCCCTTGTTCTCTCCTGCGTCTTTCCTCCTCTCGTCTCTCGTTTTCGTACGTCCTCATTTCCTGCTCGTGCTTCTCTCTGAGCTTTTTCAGTCGTATCCTCTCCTCTTCTTGTCTGTTCTCTTCCTCTTCTTGATGGTTCGCCCACCACTTCTCTCTCTCTCTCTGCCAGGCCTCTTGTTCTTTCCTGACGACTTCTCTGTTTTGCACCAGTAACATCCTCTGGACGGGTGTTTTATTTTCTGACTCTTGGTTTATTTTTTTATCCAGAGTGTAAATCCTTCGCTCCATTTCGCGTCGCTTTTCCTCTTCCTCTATCTTCTTCTTCCTTTCCTCTTCTTCTATGAATCTCCTCCTCCTCACCTGCTCCCTTTTTACTCTTTCCTCTTCCTCTTTAGCCTGTTTTTCTCTCTCTTCTCTGAGTTGATCAAATTTGGCGATCTGGTCTGCCACCTTATGTTCCCTCTCCTTCACTTCCTCTTTCTGTTTCCTCTCCAGCTCTCTCCTCTCTCTCTGTATCTCTGGTTCTCTTTCCTTCATGATCTTTTTCTTTTCTTCCTCTATGGCTGCTTCTGCTTCACTGAACATCTCAGACGTGTAGTGGCCTCCACCGTTTGTTTTTATCATTGCTTTAATCTTTTCCAGAAGCTCTTGGACTTGAGTGTTGTTGCCTTTGTCCCTGTTGTTGAAGACCTGGTACCTTCCTCCACAGTCCTCAGTCAGTTTCCTGATGTAACCTTCCCTGTCGCTCTCAATAAAACTCTCGATTGTTTTATTTCCAAGAGTGTCTCCTTTGGTGAATATGATGATGATGAAGTCCTTCGACTTTTTGCCGAAAACCCTCTGGATCAGCTGGTGGCACAGAGAAAGAAGAACGCACTCAGCGGGCTAAACGTCGTGGTTGTCCTTCTGCACTCCAGGTCCTCGGTCATTCAACTACGTAAACTACTCGAGGAAAACCTGAAGGAGCAACCAGTCTTGGCATAGCTTGTTTGGCCCTCACAGCTGGTGTCTCTGTAGCACGGGCAGCTAAACTGCCGTGACTTTCTTGCAGTGCGATGTGACTGAACCTGCAGCGACTTCAGATTTGAATTCCTCTGCGCCCAGGATGGTGTTTCCAGTCGCACTCTTTCCACAACCGGTCTTTCCGATCAGGACAATCCTCACACACTCTCTTCTCCGAAGGGTGGAGGGAGACTCTTGACTGTTTGCCCTCTGGAAAAACTCTTGATCCTGCACCACTGGTTGAGACTCTTGAATCCTCACAGTCTTCCCCGAACCACCGACCACACCGGGCATTTCCTCCGTCACGACGCTGTACGCACTGAGAGGGCGTCTGGTCCTCCCAGTCTCATCAGTCCCTTTACCCCTCATTGGTCCCACCAAGTCTTTCCCAACAGCGGGAATCTCTCTACTTGCTGAAATCTTTGGGGACTCTTTCACCTGCACCTGTCTGACATGATCCTTGTTTTGGGGCATCCTGCGAACACCTGCATTCTTGTTTTTGGAAGCTTGAACCTGAAAAGACGGACGACTAATCAAAGGCTTTGGGAACATGTCTTTCGTAAAAACTCTGCGTCCCACGTCCCCCATAGTTTCCACCGTATGCAGAACCTCAGCAACTTGCTGCTCATCGTTGATGTTAAACACAACGTACCTGTCACCACAGCTGTGGAGGAGCTGCTGGATTTCCCTGTTCTCTCTGAAAAACCGCCTAACTGCTGGGAAGTTAGGGTTCCCCTCCACAGCAAAAAGAATCATGGTGAAATCTTCTACTCTGGACCTAAAAGTGCTATGGATGGTCTCTAACTCTTTCTTGTCCTCCACACTGGGGGGGCCCAAAGGAAGAACCATCACAAAAGAGTGGATCCCCTCTGGATCACACAGAGTCACACCTTTGAACGACTCCTTCTTTGCTTGTGCCGGGGGTTTGCCACACAAGGCCGGCAACTCCACCAGCGTGACCTGACGCCCCAACACCTCTGCTGTATTTTTAACACACTCAGAGTCGGAGGATGGACCGAACCTTCGCTCTCCAAGAATTGAAGTAGCTGCTGAAATCTTTAAAGCTTCATGTCGACCAAACAACAGAAGGTTCAGAGGAGGTTTAGTTTGTTGTGGCTCTGCCCAGATCTCTTCCTCTACCCTGATCTCTGCCTCTACTCTAGGCTCTTCCTCTATCTCAAGCAGTTTCTCTAACTGAAGCTCATTCTCTTTTGTAAAGGCGATAGACTGTCTCTTGTTTGCACGCACGATGCTCTCGATTTTATCCAACAGTCGCTCACGGACATCTTCTTGAAAAACCTGCTCATCCAAGTCGATGGTCAGTTGTTGCCTGCAGTCTCTAATCAGCTGATCGACAGCAGAGTTCCCCCCATTGTAACTTTGTGTCACGATGAGCAGTGAGTATTTCCAAGCATCTTCTCCGAAGAATCTCACGATGAGCTCCAGTCTTTGTCTGTTCTCCTCGGTAAAATCTGAAGGGTTCACTAAGAGCAGTAAGACGTTTGGTCTGGGAGCGCACTGAGCGGCGCTCTTTGTCAGCTGAAATCTGACCTTGCTCTCAGCCAAACCGAACACATCTCCTGTTTTTACCAGGGTGAACGGCTTCACCCCCCACCTCCCTTGGATCTGTTGAAGTTGCATGGACACTTTTGGATGAGGAGCATCTTTTTTCCCAGCGATGAGGTTGCTTATTGTCGTCTTCTCACTCGGTTTCTTCCCAACCACCAGGATCTTCAGTTCAGAAGCTGTTGAAAGATTTAAAAAATGTTACCAACTTTCATAACTTCTCAATACAACTCCTCATATTTGGAACAATTACTTTATTGACTGTAGGTTGTAAAACTCAGGTAGGACTCATCATTTTAGTCAGTGACTTAAAGCTGCTGTGTGGATTATATGGAAAAGCCAGCGTTTTTCTGGGATGAAGACTCTGTTTCCCATGAGCATTTCCACCCACTGATGTGAAAGTTCTTGCATTTGACCTTTTCTTTTCTTTAAAACTAAGGCCTTAAAAAGTCTTAAATTCACTGAAATGTTATATTCTGGTCTTAAATAAATAAGTTAGCTAGATAGATGAATACATACAGACGTACACTCATACGTACATACTTTATTATTCACACATTACTCAAAGGTGTTAAATTTGTCAGGGCAGGATTCGTCAATTCTTTGAGTTTAATTATTTATTTTTTTGGCTGGGCTTTTCGAGAAGGAGATTTAGAGTGAAAACTGTCTTACAAGCTGTTGATATAATTTATCTGCATCCTAGCTGGGCAGTCTATATCTGTAGGTCACGGTTTGCACTTTCACATACAGATATAAACCAGTGAGCAACTTTGTGTTCAATAAACAGACAAAAAGTAAACTTGAATTAGTCTCATTGAGTGACACACGCTATGATTTGGTTGTAAAGCAGCAGGATCCTCAAACCGTTGACCGTATTTATGTGTTTTTGGTCTTAAATTTCATTCAAAGTGGCATAAAAAAGGTCTGAAAAAGTCTTAAATATTAATTGCCAAAACCTGCAGGTACACTGAAAGTAGTCGCTTAGGGTCAAGAAAGTGAATTGACTATCTGTTCAGCTTAGCTCCTCACAGCTCGGTGCTCTGAGACGTGTCAGTAACGTTAGTGAATCCTGGTTGTGTCCTACCAGGTCTCATCTACCAACTCCAACCTCACCAAGCAGAGCAAACGTAACCTGGCTCTTTATTTTATTGATAGACTCTCAGATTTGAACAGATCACTGCAGAATAACTGCTGCATGTGGACAGGAATCAACATTAGCACAAACAGACAAAGATATCAAGAGAAAAAATATCTAGAAAAAAAAATCACTCAGGCTTAACAAATATCAAATCTGTGGACTGGAGAAGCAGTAAACAGCATCCTATCTTTTAGCTTCTCTTATTAAAGGACACATTTACCAACTTGATATGTAACTAAAAGTAATATCATCAGGAATGTAATATATTACTTTTGGCAGGAAGTAATAAGTAAAGTTATTATATTACCTTTAAAAAAGAGTAACGAGTAATAGTAATTTACTACTTTTTTCAGTAACGGGCCCAACACTGTCTACTACTGCAGGGGTTCCCAAACTTTTCCGACTGTGACCCCCAAAATTGCAGCGTTAGAGACTGGTGACCCCCTGCTGTGGTACAACACTAATGGACCAATCCAAAAACAGACAAAAACCAACAAAAAACCCAGAGGAGGCTTTGATTTACCGACTAATGTGCACTTTGCTGTGTTCACTGCATCAAACTTCAACAAAGAAATGTGAAAAACAGATCAAACATTTTCTGTTTGCATAATTTTATATTATCTTTAACCCCTATTTTTGCCTTTATTCTTACAATAATGGATAAAATTGTTCATAGTTTTTGATTTGGGACACATTCCACGACCCCCTATCAATGTCTCGCGACCCCCAATAGGGTCCCAACCCCCACTTTGGGAACCACTGTACTACTGACTCACCAAACGCTTGTGAGGCCATCTTTTGCTCCAGAAATTCCCCCTGGAATCCCAGAAGCTGGTTCCTGTCAGGTGTGACAAAACCAGAAACATCAGTAAATATAAATATAATTTTAAAAAATTATACAATGGTGTCAGTGCCCTCTGGATTCTAGATGGTTCCTGATAAAATGAAAAACTCTGACTCCTGTGTTAAAATATGTTGTTTCGTGCTGCAGGTGCATATTTCTACCCACATAGTTCACATTTCTCAAACAGGCTGCGCTGAAGTGACTTGGCAGTGCCGATATTATACAACGCTCGCCAAGTTTAAGTGTCTTTAAGATGTATTACAAGACAAAACTCTGAAAAACAAACATATACACTTTTGTATGGCCCAAAATCCTGATAAAGACACTAATAAAAATACTCCACATTTATGCAGAGAGTTAAACAAATTCAACAACTAAACTGTACAAACAGTTAGATTTTTCACTGGTGTTTTGTCTTTTTTTTGTTTTTATTCTGCTCAAAGTGTTTCATGTCACACTTACCTGTTGTTTTAGTCTCTTACTGCAGTTGTTTCCCAGTTTCTGAATGAAGAAGCATCCTCTCCAGGTGAACGTTATCGTTAAAACTCAGGTCCATCACATCCACAAACACCTACAGACAAAACTTCAACCTTTTTGTTCTCATGTGTTGCATTGATTTCATCATCCAATTACTCACCGGGTTCAAGTCTCTCAGCTCATACATGTCACACGTCTGTGTAAAAACCAACACAAGCTCTCAGATTAAAGCAGGTTATACAGAAAAAAAAGGGGCGGAGTCAAGTCTCACGTGTCATAGTTTCACCTTTCCAAAACAGGGAAACAGCTTTGCCAAGAAATGATTCAACAACTGCTCAAACAGGAGCTACTGGCTATGTACAAAAAACAAGACACTGATCCATCAAAGCATTACATCATATTAACAACTCTATCAATTAGGTTCAAATTCAGTGCTGGAATATTATAAAATATTATTATGGCACAAATATTATAAAAGAACGTTGAACTTCCACAGTATATTTTCTAACTTTTCCTGAATATCTTTACACTGCTAAAATCTGTCACTATAACAAACAGAATCATAAGTATGAAAAGATTCATATTTTTTCTGTTTAGAGTTTTTAAAAAAATTAATCTATTTAGTTTTTGCATCAAAATCACTTTGAATATTTATAACAGAATTTAATGCATATTTTTTTCTAAGTTTATCAAAAGTGAAACGCTATCTTTCCTTGTAGAATTAATCATATTGACTCCATAAGTGATAATTGCTTAAAAAGAACATACACTTAACCAGTCATAGTCATAAAATTGTGATTGATTATTAAATACATTTTATTGTTGTTACAATTTATGTTGTTTTGGTAGTGACCGTTCAGTTTCTGCAGTTACACCAGTTATTTCACTTAACTTGACACAATTAAGGATATTTTGAGCTACATAATTTTTAAAAGTTAAGAGTCAAAGATAGCTCTTTTTGTTCTTCAGTTTTTATAATTGAAAATACAATTTAAAAAGTCCGGTTTAGAAAAAGCAGGAATGGGTGTTCGGTTTTGAGAAGAGTCAAAATTCGACAACTTATCGAAAAATCTTCTTTTTATTTTTGTTTTTTTTTGCCTCTGTATTTATTTCTCATAATTTCGACATAAATCTTAGAATTTTGACTTTCATAATCAAAATTTCAACTTTTTATTTAAAACTTTAAGACTTTTGATTACAGACTTTTGTCATCTTAAAATTTTGACCTTAAATGAGAAATTTTGGACTTTTTTCACATAATCTTAAACTGATTTCTCAAACTTAAGAAGTTTCATCTCAAAATCTTGACTTTTTGTCTCAGAATTTTGTCTTTATTCTCAAAATTTTCACTATTTTTCAAAGTATTGATCTTTTATTTAAAAGTTGGAAACAATTCTTACCTTCAGTTTTTATTTTCATCCTCACATTAGAGTAAAAGCTTTTGATGTTTCAATGGTTTGATGTAATTTTCTGTCAAGTTTATAAACATTACTGTACCTGTGAAAACTTCACTAAAGCATGATTAACAGAAAATCCTGAATCCAGTTGAAATCGCTGTATCTGCCAGAAAGATTGCAATTAGATCTTTTTCTAAAATCGTTCAGCCTGTTTACCTGTTAGTTGCGGGTCTGTAGTTCATAGTCTCTCAGTTTCCCTGCTTGACTTCTTGGCAACTGTTATCTTTCTCCCCCTTCAATATCTCATAAAGTTCTAAATAGAAATCAGAATTACTTTTGCATGAGGTATCATTTTATCTAAGATTTGGTTTAATAAAAAATGAACATCAAAAATTGGGACTTCCAAAACCATCACGTGACTACTGAAACATTTCCTTGCACATTCCCTCCTGAACATGTGTCCAAAGATAGAAAACAAAAGTAAGTGTTAAAATCAAATTGTGCTTAGTTAATTGCAGCAGGTATGTCTTGGTAGTGACACTCCTTAAAACCACAAACTGATTCTTAGACGATCTACTCACCATGTGGCTATGAATGAACCGGAAAGTTGTTGTGTCTCTTCGTGGTGAAATTTCTTTGTGTTGCTAAAACAAAGCTCTGCCCACAGACTAAAACTCTCTGTGTTTCTGGAATGAGAAAAAACTTGGGACAGGGATTTTCACATGTACTTTTAATTCAAGATTCTTCAAAATCAATGTTTATCTTTCAACTCCCCATAAAAAAAATCCAAAAGATCTATTAAAATACAATATTTAGGAAATTGACAAAAGTCATTTAGATGTAGTTTTCATGAATCAAAATTTCAGAGTTGAAGGTTGGTACAGCAACCTCTCAATAGAAAGTGAAATATAAACAGGAATAATATACATTCATTCAATAAATCAATTAATTTCTTGTGATAAAAACAGATCATAACATGTTACTCGTATGTTTACAAGGTCTAGACACTTCATTATTTTTCAAAATATGATTGACATCACAGAGCAGCCATTTCAACAGATCCAGTACAACAATTCATACACATGTAAATCAAACTAAAGTAGGAAACTTTCCCCAGGACGACTCCTGTGTTTCAGCTGAAGGTCTCCAGTTTACAGGGTCACTCTTTAAACCAGAACACCGGGAGCTGACAGAGACACATTCAACCAATCAGGCTCAAAGAAGAACATTGTTTAGGAGGAAATGAACCAAGTCCATCACAGCGGGGGGTCAGTTTAGTGTGGACAGAGGGAGGCTGGTAGATCTGGGGGAAAGTTCCTATAATCATAATAGAACAACAATTGGCGAGCCAGCCAGAACAACACACAAACCTGCTGACATCTGATTGGTGAATGCTCAAAGAAGGTCAGGCTCCAAGATGACCATGGCTTAAGAGATACTCAACCAAGTCCGTCACAGCTGAGGGTCATTGATTAATAATAATAACGGTACATTTTATCATTAAAGCGCTTTGCAAGACACTCATAGACACTTAACAGAGAATAAAAACATCATATAAACCATAACAGTATTTGAAACATGAATAATAAAAGCATTGGATATATTTATAAGCAATCAAATGTTAAAAGCAGTTCTAAAAAGGCGAGAGTTTTGAAGGTGGTTAAGTTTGGCAGGTTCTGGTATGTAGTGCTAGGGCGTTCCAGAGGGTGGGGGCAGCCAGGAGAACAACACCCAAACCTGCCAACATCTGATTGGTCAATGCTAAAAGAAGGTCACAAATGGGTTGAAAATGCTATCCCTCAGTTATGATTGTTGAAATGCCTGTTGTCCCTGGGGATAGTTACTATTATTAAAACAGAGCTTAACAAAAAAAATAAAAAATGTTTTTGATAAATACAGTACACGTTATATGTTGTTACATAAACTGTTAAGAAATATGTTTATACTGTTGAATTTTCGGACTCATGAAACACGGAAACAAACAGGTCATATGACACCTTTCATATTCTTTATGAATTGTTGAACATTAAATGCAATGTAGTTTTTAAGTCCCTGGTAATTTGACTACAGAAGGAAGGCAGATTTCCATGACTGCTATATTAAAACATTACTTTTGGTGCTAAATGATCTGCAGTTCCTCAAAAACAAAAGCTCATCATCTTGCACCCGGATTAAATGATCCTTTTCCTCTGACCTGTCTCAGTCCTACTCTACTCTCCTCTACTCGGTTTGTGTTGCGTTTCCATTAGCGCGGTACTACGCGTCAGACGCCAGTTTTTAGTACCTACTCTACCCTGGTTCTAAGAGAGTAAAGCCGATACTAAAAGGTGACGTGGACGGACTGCCGGTCACTCATTGGTCAGAGAATGTCGTCTCTGCAGCTTCTGACTCTGAACAAATCACTTACAAGAGGCAAAGGAATAAGTCAGCGACGGGTTTTTAATGACATTTAAACCTGACGGCACAGAACCAGACTGAATGAAGACAAAATACAGCCNTGTTGTTTACCTCCGTTGTCATGACGACCCACATTGAGCCGCTGTATTACTTTAATGAAATCTTTTTAAAGCTTTTTTTTTTTCCTTTAAAGACCACGGTGGCACATATGTTAGTACAAAATGATGTTTGTGTGGCGTTATAGATGAACATGCACGCACTTCTGCGCAGCACTTTAGCGCAGCTGTGTTATAAGATCCACGCCCACCGTGAGTCTGTAGTCGGGCTAGAGGAAAAGATAAACAAACCCAGTAGAGACGAGGAGAGTAGAGCTGGAACTGTAGAGTGGAAAAGCGCCACAAAACCAGCTCATAAAATAGTGCAGGCTCTTCCTTCTGTGGCTTTTTTCACATGTTTCTGGATCCAGTTACGTATCTCTTCCTCCTGTCGTTCCCTCAGGTCGATAAGCTCAGAGAAGCACTCTTCTGTTTCACTTTTTGACTCGAGATCACTCATCTCCTTTTTGTGTTTTTCCCTCATCCTGTTGTAGTCTTTCTTGATCTGCTTGTTGCGGCACAGCTGTTTTATGACGTAGTCGTTGTGCTCATCACGCTTCTCCTTCAGATCCTTCATTTCCCTTTCAATCTGAATAAAATCAGCAGAATAGTCATTGGTGTATATATGTGCGTTTAATTCCTCGGCCATCCTTCTGGCCTCTTCCTTATTTTGGTTGATCAGATCCAACATCCTATTCGCATAGTGGTGTTGGATGTCTTTGATTTCTCGTGCCTCTTGTTCTCTCCGGACTCTTTCCTCTTCTCTCATTTGCTCTTTGTACCTCTTCATTACTTGCTCGTGCTCCTCTCTGAGCTTTTTCAGTCGAGTCATCTCTTTTTTACGTCTCTTTTCTTCCTCTTCTTGATGTTTCGCCCACCACTTCTCTCTCTCTCTCTGCCAGGCCTCTTGTTCTTTCCTCATTTCTTCTCTGTTTTGCAGCAGTAACGTCCTCGGGACAGGTGGATCATTTTCCTGCTGAGCATATATCATTTGATTCAGATCAGAAATGTTTTTCTCCATTTTGCGTCGCTTTTCCTCATCCTCTCTCTTCTTCTTGCTTTCATCTTCCTCTACTACTCTCCTCCTCCTCTCCTGCTCTCTTTTTACTCTTTCCTCCCTCTCTTTAGCCTGTTTTTCTCTCTCTTCTCTGTCTTGATTGAGTTTAGCGATCTGATTCTCCATCTCATCTTTCCTCTCCTGCACTCTCTTTTGCTGTCTCCTCTCCAGATCCTTCTTCTTTTTCTGTATCTCTGGTTCTCTGTCTTCCAAGATCTTCTGCTTCTTTTTCTCTATGGCTGCTTCAGCTTCACTGAACATCTCAGACGTGTAGTGGCCTCCACCGTTTGTTTTTATCATTGCTTTAATCTTTTCCAGAAGCTCTTGGACCTGAGTGTTGTTGCCTGTGTCTTTGTTGTTGAAGACCTGGTACCTTCCTCCACAGTCCTTGGTCAGTTTCCTGATGTAACCTTCCCTGTCGCCCGCAATGTAACTCTCAATTGTTTGGTCTTCGAGATCGTCTCCTTTGGTGAATGCGACGATGACAAAGTCCTTTGACTTCTCACCAAAGATCATCTTGATCAACTCCACCGTGTCTCGTCCTTCCTGTGTGAAACGGCCGATTTGCAAAACAAGCAGGAAGACGTGAGGTCCAGGAGCCAGTAAGTTGATGCACTTGGAGAGCTCCCTTTGGACCTGCTTGTTGGTCAGAGATGTGTCAAACAAACCGGGAGTGTCGACCACAGAGACATAGTACCCGTTGATTTCTGCCGTGACTTTCTTGCATTGCAATGTGACTGAACCTGCAGCAGCTTTAGAATCAAAGTGTTTCATTCCCAGGATGGTGTTTCCAGTCGCACTCTTTCCACAACCAGTCATCCCGATCAGGACAATCCTGAAACACTCTCTCCTCTGAAGAGAGTCTCGACTGCGTGCCTTTCGTTGTGGAGCTACCTTGAGGTTTTTCTCCATCCTGAGGTCTTCACCCGCCCTGAGATCTTTCTCTATTCTTGGCTCAGTCTCTTGGGTAAAGGCCAAAGACTGTCTCTTGTTTTCCCGCACGATGCTCTCAATTTTACCCAACAGTCGCTCACGGACATTTTCTTGAAAAACCTGCTCAGCCAAATCGATGGTCAGCTGGTGCCTACAGTCTCTAATCAGCTGATCGACAGCAGAGTTCCCCCCATCGTAACTTTGTGTCACGATGAGCAGTAAGTAGTTCCAAGCCTCCTCTCCAAAGAAGCTCACGATGAGCTCCAGTCTTTGTCCGTTCTCCTTGGTGAAATCTGAAGGGTTCACTAGGAGCAGTAAGACGTTTGGTCTGGGAGCGCACTGAGCGGCGCTCTTTGTCAGCTGAAATTTGACCTTGCTCTCAGCCAAACCAAATATGTCTCCCGTTATTACCAGGGTGAACGGCTTCACCCCCCACCTCCCTTGGATCTGTTGATGTTGCATGGACACTCCTGGATGAGGAGCATCTTTTTTCCCAGCGATGAGGTTGCTTATTGTCGTCTTCTCACTCAGTTCCTTCCCAACCACCAGGATCTTCAGTTCAGATCCTGTTATAGAGTAAAAAAGTGTTACCAACTTTCATTACTTCCCAGAGGGAGTCCACAGTACAAAACAAATAAAAAAACAAAAACATTTTTAAAGCATTCAGGGATAGATGATCTCGATACACCACCTCATAGTTGGTATTACTTATGTAATAATGAGCAGAAAACAGGATCATATAAAGTTAATATTTAACCAATAGTGATCATTCTTTCACACCAGTGTAAGATTTTCCATCTCACTCTGAACTTTAGACTAGTCATATAATTTTTTTGAGATATCTCTGAACAAAAGAGACAAAGATCAAAACCACGACCGAAAGGACAAGCTCTTCTTCCATCAGGCAGCACTACGTTAAAACGGTTATGACTCTGTAAATGAGATCACTGTATTACAACAGTTTTTCTCCAAAATTTTGGAGAACTTCAATACTTCAATACTTTCAAAACAATGTGAACAAACATCCAAAACACTTGGCAGTTGTTCTCAACATAATTTAATTCATGATTAATTCCAGAACGACCTAAAGGATGGAGGTTAGAGCGAGTCAGCATTTCTTATTCAATAACAGCTGACATAAATTTAAACAGTTTAAACCGTAGCTAAAACCATTTTATCCAGTGTTGGAATGGTTTTCACCAGTTTAAACACCTTTAACCAGTTTAAACACCTTTAACCAGAGTTTAAACTGTATTAAAAAACCGTGTTAACCAGTCTTAACCGCTTTAATCAGAGTTTAAATCGTGTTAACCAGTCTGCGTGTTAACAAGTCTTAGCTACTTAAACCAGAGTTTAAACCATATTAACCAACCAGGGTTTAAATCGTGTTAACCAGTCTTAACTGCTTTAATCAGAGTTTTAATCGTGTTAACCAGTCTTAACCGCTTTAATCAGAGTTTAAATCGTGTTAACCAGTCTGCGTGTTAACAAGTCTTAGCTGCTTAAACCAGAGTTTAAACCATATTAACCAACCGGGGTTTAAATCGTGTTAACCAGTCTTAACACCTTTAACCAGAGTTTAAATCGTGTTAACCAGTCTTAACACCTTTAACCAGAGTTTAAATCGTGTTAACCAGTCTTAACACCTTTAACCAGAGTTTAAACCGTGTTAACCAGTCTTAACTGCTCTAACCAGAGTTTAAACCATGTTAACCTACCAGGGTTTAAACCGTGTTAACCAGTCTTAACTGCTCTAACCAGAGTTTAAACCATGTTAACCAACCAGGATTTAAACCATGTTAACCAGTCTTAGCACCTTTAACCAGAGTTTAAACTGTATTAACCAGAGTTCATGCTGAGACAAGTCTGAAACTTTATGAACAAAATCAAATATTTGAAAAAAAAAAATCTTTCCCTCAGGTTAAAAAAGCTAAAAGAAAAAAAAGGTCATTAAAAAATTCAATCGCATTTATCGACTAAACTGAATTATACAAACATTGTTGTGTAGTCTCATTTGTGTTTCCTTTAAATCTGCCTCCTTGCTGATAACACCAACCACATAATTAACTACCAATAACTCACCAGTTGCTTGTGAGGCCATCTTTTTGCTCCAGAAGTTTCTTCGCCGTCCTAGAAGCTCGTACCTGTTCGGTTTGACATAACCAGAAACATCAGGTCTAATCCAAGATCGTAGATAGGATCATTCAGGCTGGTGTGTTAGAAAAGAAGTTGTCAACTTTGGATGTAATTTGTGACCACGCCCATTGAGTTAAAAAAAACACTTCAATACGTTTTTATTGCCAATGTGTTGAGTTGATCTGATAAGAAACCCAGATGAAGTTTGTACAAATATGCACCCTGTGAATCAAAGAACACCAAGTTAACATCAAATTTCCAAACTTCCTTATATTTTTATGCTTATTAAAATATGTGCAATAATCAACTTTGGTCGCCTCCCCTGGTCACGCCCATAAAGTTATAAAAAATCCTTCAGTAACTTTTTATCAGCAATATATCTAGTGTACACATACAATTTGAATATGATAAAAAAAAAAACAGTCAGACAAATTATGTACCCAAAAAATCATCAAAATCTCATCTTTAACCCAACTTTTCCAACTTCCTGTTTGGAATTCACTTTGGTCATATGAGACTTTTTGGAGGTTTAGTAATTATGCACAAAATCCCCCCCAAAAAACTCATAATCTTTTTTTAAGAATAGTAAACAGAGGGTTTAAGAGGGCTTTCGCTGACTCTTATGGTCAAGCTGGAGTCGTAATAAACGAGGCATAATACACAAGAGACAACGCCCCAAAGATTCTGGATGATTCCTGAGAAACAAAATCCTAAACACAGTTTTAAAATTTGCTGTTTCCTCTTTGGTAATGAGTTTAACAGGCAGCAGGTGCATTTTTTTATACACAAAGTTGTTTTGAAATCACACTTTACTGAAGTCAGTTATATCGACAAAGACGAGACAAGAATAAATACTCTTTGATATCACAAAAAAACCCTGTTAGAAACACTCAAAAAGCATTTTCAGTATAACTTAATTTCTACAGAGTGTTGAACAAAATCAGAAACAAATATTTGATATTAGATTTTATGAGCTGAAGCAAACTTTACAATCTTAGAGTTACTTTTCTCACTGTTGTTGCGTTATTTTCCCATTGTTTTTACGGCTCAAAGTGTCTTATGCTGCACTTACCTGTTACTTTGGTCTCTTACTGTTGTTTTTTTCAAGTTTTCGGACAAGGAAACATCTTTTTCAGCTGTGCACCGTAGTTAAAGCTGAGGTCCATCGAATCCACACAAACCTGCAGATTTCACTGAATGATGCATCATGTGGTTTGCATCACTGCTATCATCTGACAATTCACCAGGTTAAAGTCCCCCCCCAGGTCAGTGCAGTAAAATTTGACACCAGCGGATGATCTTTCAGCAGGTTATAAAGCAATAATTTGGTGGAGCATGGATAGAGCTGTGCCAAGAAAAGAACAGTGCACCTGGTCCACCATTATTCCGATTCCCAAGAGGCACAACCCCCCTGCAACCTTAAGTCACCTCCACCCAGTGGCGCTCTCTTTCCAGGTGATAAAAGCCATGGAGAGGCTTGTCAAGCAACTCACCCTCTCTCTAACTACTTCATAAATCCCATGTGCTCAAACTCACAGCCATTGGTGCCCGTCAGTCATGTGATCTGAGAAAAACACACATCTTCCTTCTTACTGCCAAACTTCATCAGCCTGCATAGCCTTGTCATAGAGACTTTCCCGCTCTGTAAATCCATCCAGTCAGGCCTGACCTGATCAGAAAGATTGTTTCATCCTGATGGATAAAGGCCATCTTTTTTACCGGTGATGAGGTTGCTTATTGTGGTTTTCTCTCTCGGTTTCTACGATCTTCCGTTCAGTCGCTGTTAAAGGATCGAAAAAGTGTTTCCAACTTGTATAACCTCTAAAAGGGAATCTTCAGCAAAGTAAAAATAAACTAAGAGAAAATAATTGTTTTGAACCGATGGGTGATGGACAATTTCTGTGTAATTCTTTGTAGATGACTTTGTGTATGTGATTATGAGCAGAAACAGGAGAATATAAAGTTAATATTTCACCGATGTGGAAAAAACTTTCGTCACGGTTATTCACATTTTTATTTGATAGGCTTACTCTGAACTTTAGACAAGTAATAACATTTCCAAAGACATCTCTAAACAAAAAGATCGGGGATCAAAGATCATAACATTTAAAACACACATGATGCTATAATAAACAGAGTTTATCGACCTCCTTGACGAGTATGTATAAAAAAAACTGAACTGTCCACAAATAGAGAAGTGTAGACTTCTGTTTCATGAGAAACCTCAGCTGTTTAAAAGTAATTTTCTCCTAAATGCAATGGTCTCTACGGTGGAACTGTCTCTCAGCCTGTGTCAAGATTTGTTTCTCAAGTATTTTTATTTTCTTACAGCGTGAAGGAATACATTAAAACACAAAATTAAGCCTTAAAATGACAAAGTGCTTCTTTGATTGTAGAAATAATGTTTGTTGGTAAAATTTTCTGTGTATGTTGATAAAACCAAACCCTAAACCTAAAGACTAAAACTCTGTTTCTAAAATGAAACTAAAATGACATGAAAACTTTGGCCAGTGATTTTTACAGAAAGACTTTTAATTAACAAAAAGTACACATTAAATGCAAATATTTCAACAACCCTTATAAAGAAATCAACAAGATCCAATAAAGCACAATATTTTACAAAAATCATATAGATGTAAAAAGAAAGTGACAGATAAAACAGGATTTTTGTACACTCACTCAAAACATCAATTAATATCTTGTGACAAAATAGATCATAACATGATATTTGTGTGCAAGTATGCAAGGTCTGAACATTTTGATGTTTTTCAAAATATGATTTTCATTGTGGAAAAGCAATTCGAACAGATTCTGTACAAGATCAATTTATACGTTTATCAAACTAAACTAAGATGCATTCCCATAGAAAAAAAAGTTCCTATGGGCAAAATGCAGCTATAATTGGCGAGCCAGCCAAGAAATATGTTTACAGTGTTGATCTTTTCGACTCATAAACATGGAAACAGGTCATGTGACACCTTTAATTATTGTATAGTTTATTAAATGCAGTGTAGTTTTTGAAGCCCTCTAGTAATTTAACAGTTGAAGAAATGCAAAATGACATCAAGATCATATTCATGGATCAATGAGGTGACGTCCCTTTTTTTTTCTGTCTGAGTGCAATATTTCCTTCCATCATGAATTGAGTATTTCATCACATGTATTTCTTTATTCTATGAAACCTGTGTTATTTGAACACATCTTTAAACTATTAAAATATAACATGTTTTTTTGTGTTTTGGTTCCTCAAACCCCCAAAATGTCAGGTGGTGCAACCGTCCTGACAAGTATCCACAGTAATTAAACTCTAAAAATTGAATGTCAGTTATTGTAAATGGAAATTAAAAATACAGTGGCATTATTTTATGCTTCAACCTTTTTAAATAAAACATTCTTTGCAGATAAAAAGAATTTTAAAGCTGTTGAGAAATGTAAAAAACTTTTGTCCCGTAATTTTCACCTTGTCAAATGTCAGGGTGGTGCAACCGTAACATTAGACTTTTATTTTAAAGTGAAGAGAATAAAACAGGAAACAGGAAACTGCATCAGCCAGAGGAGCCCAAATGACATTTGTGACCAAGTGGAAAAGTTTGTAGATTTCTCTGAAATACTGATAAANTGAAAATGTATGAGTCACTACAGACACTTGAGAGATACTTGCCAATAATTTCACACAGAAAAAATAACAGGAACATATAAATATATTTTCATATATTTGGTTGCACCACCTGACATTTTTGGGTGCTCAAATTAAAAATACTAAAAAATAATGAACCTAAAAACTTTGAAATGTTGGTCAACTACTGAAATCTGTTAGAAAACATAATTCTTCTCTCAGAAATATGTTTTTATCCATTTTCAAAGAACTTTTTAAAAATAAGTTTTTAGACCCTCTTTTTGTCATTGACCCTCATACATTATATTTTTGATTACATTGCTCCTCTACTTTTGGTGCTAAATGAGCAGTTCTCAAAGAAAAACAGCTCAAGATATAGTGCACGCTTTCTTTGCCTGTTTCTGCTCTTTTTGCACACGTTTCTGCTCTTTTTGCACATGTTGCTGTATCCAGTCGTGTATTTCCTCCTCGTGTCGTTCCTTAGCCTTGTTGACTTCGAAGTAGAGCTCTCCGGTGTGAATGTTGGACTTCAGTTCGTCCATTTCTTCTTGGTGTCTTTTCTTCATCTTGTTGTAGTCCTTGTCGAGCTCCTTGTTCTGGCACAGCTGTGCGATGATGTAGTTGTTGTTCTCACTTTGCTTCTTCTTCAGATTCAGAATTTCATTTTCACTCCGGATCAACTCAGCGACAAAATCATTTTTGTAAATGTGATGATCGACACTTTTTTCCTCTGCCATCCTTCTGGCCTCTTCTTCGTGATCTTTCGTCAGATCCCACATCTTTTTGTCGTACATATTTTCAATTTCTTGCATTTCTTGTTCCTCTTGTTCTCTCCGGAGTCTTTCTTCTTCTTTCATTTGTTTTTCGTACCTCTTCATTTCCTGCTCGTGCTCCTCTCTGAGTTTTTTCAGTTGTATCATCTCTTCTTCTTGTCTCTTTTCTTCCTCTTGTTGATGTTTCTCCCACCACTCCTCTCTCTCCTGCTGCAAAGTCTCTTGTTCTTTCTTTGTTTCTTCTTTGCTTTGCAGCAGCCACTTCTTCTGAACAGGTGTTTTATTTTCTGACTTTTCCAGAGCGCTGATCTTTCGTTCAAGCTCGTGCTGCTTTTTCTCATACTCGTTCTTCTTCCTCTTTTCCTCCTCTTCTGCTACTTTTCTCCTCCTCTTCTGCTCCTTTTTTAGTTTCTCCTCTTTTTCTTGAGCTTGTCTTTCCCTCTCTTTTCTTTCTTTATCAAATTTTTTGAACCGAACCTGTTTCTTCTCTTTCCTCTCCTTCACTTCCTCTTGCTGTTTCCTCTCCAGCTCTCTCCTCTCTCTCTGTATCTCTGGTTCTCTTTCCTTCATGATCTTTTTCTTTTCTTCCTCTATGGCTGCTTCTGCTTCACTGAACATCTCAGACGTGTAGTGGCCTCCACCGTTTGTTTTTATCATTGCTTTAATCTTTTCCAGAAGCTCTTGGACCTGAGTGTTGTTGCCTTTGTCCCTGTTGTTGAAGACCTGGTACCTTCCTCCACAGTCCTTGGTCAGTTTCCTGATGTAACCTTCCCTCTCGCCCTCAATAAAACTCTCAATCGTTTTATCTCCAAGAGCGTCTCCTTTGGTGAATATGACGATGACAAAGTCTTTCGACTTTTCACCGAAAACCCTCTGGATCAGCTCCACCGTGTCTCTTTCTTCTTGCGTGAGTCGCCCGATTTGCAGCACCAACAGGAAGACGTGAGGTCCAGGAGACAGTAAGTTGATGCATTTGATGAGCTCCTTTTGGACTTCCTCGTTGGTCAGAGCCGTGTCGAACAAACCGGGAGTGTCGACCACAGAGACATCGTGCCCGTTGATTTCTCCTGAAACTTTCTTGCATTGCGATGTGACTGAACCTGCAGCGACTTCAGATTTGAATTCCTCTGCGCCCAGGATGGTGTTTCCAGTCGCGCTCTTTCCACAACCAGTCTTTCCAATCAGAACAATCCTGAGACACTCTCTCCTCTGATCGGTGTGTTGTGGAGCTGCCTTGAGATCCTTCTCTACCTTTGGCTCATTCTCTTCACTAAAGGTTGAAGACTCTTTCTTTTTTCCAAGCACTACGCTCTCGATTTTACCCAACAGTCGCTCACGGACATCTTCTTGAAGAACCTGCTCAGCCAAGTCGATGGTCAGTTGTTGCCTACAGTCTCTAATCAGCTGATCGACAGCAGAGTTCCCCCCGTCGTAACTTTTCGTCATAATGAGCAGTGAGTATTTCCAAGCTTCCTCTCCAAAGACGCTCACGATGAGCTCCAGTCTTTGTCTGTTCTCTTCGGTAAAATCTGAAGGGTTCACTAAGAAAACTAAGACGTTTGGTCTGGGACTGCACTGAAGAACAATCCTCTTCATCTGAAACTTGAATTTGTCTTCAGACGACTTGAGGACGTCTTCTGTTTGTATCAGGGTGAACGGATCAATCCCGCTCTTCCCTTGTTTTGAATGAGGAGCATCTTTTTTCCAAGCGATGAGGTTGCTAATTGTCGTCTTCTCGCTTTTTTCCTTCCCGACCACCAGGATCTTCACTTCAGATTCTGTAAAAGGATTTAAAAAGTGTCCTGAACTTTCATAATTTCACGAAGGAAATCCTCAGTGCAATACAACAAGAGAAAAACATTTTTCAAAGACCCTTCCTGGATGACCTTGTTTGCGTAACTTTTAGCAGAAAACAGGATAATATCAAGTTTGCACCTCGACCTAGAGTGATAAATCTTACACATCAATAGTTCTTATTTTATTGTCCTATTGTCTTATCTGAAGTGAGTTGACCTATGAATTGCATACGTTCGCGGTACGTCAAATCAGGGTAATTCAAAGCTAATATTTCACCAATAGCTATAAATCTTACATATCAGTCGTCCACGTATTAATTGTCCGGCTAATCTGAACTTTAGACGAGTTATAAAAAGTCTCAACACGTCTTTGGAGGCTCAGAGATCACTACATTAATAAAAAACATAAATATGACTCTGTAGTTGAGATCACTGCATTACTGTTTTTCTCTGACTCATTTCTTGAAACAGGTATTTCATTATCAAAACGACCACTCGGTAATTGTTCACAACAGAATAGATTTTCTCATAAATATTGATGTTAGGGTGAGTCAGCGTTTTTTTATACGCGGACACAAGTTTAAACAGTTTTAATCAGAGTTTAACTGTTGGACGCTGATTGCTGAGGAACATGGAGTCAACTGGAGAGGTCACGTCTGAAACTTTATGAACAAAATCAAATATTTGAAACAAAATTTCTATGCCCTAAGATTAAAAAGGCTAAAAGAAAAACAAAGTCTTTCATATTTCATGCATCAGAGGGAAAATTCAGATTCATTTATTGGCTTAATGGAATTATACAAACATTGCTGTGTCGTCTCATTCATGTTTTCTATAAATCTGCCTCCTTACTGATAACATCGACCACATCATTAACTGCTAATAACTCACCAGCTGATTTTGGGGCCATCATTTTGCTCCAGAAATGTCCCTGGTTTCCCAGAAGCTTGTACCTGTTCGGTGTGACAAAATGAGAAACATCAGGACCAATTCAAGACTTTACATAAAACCATTCAGCTGAAAAAAAATCTTAATTTGTGACCACGCCCATTTAGGTACAAAAAATCTGTTAATGGGTCAATGAGGTGACGTCCCCTTTTTTTGTGTCTGAGTGCAATATTTCCTTCCATCATGAGTTGAGTATTTCATCACATGTATTTCTTTATTCTATGAAACCTGTGTTATTTGAACACATCTTTAAACTATTAAAATATAACATGTTTTTTTGTGTTTTGGTTCCTCAAACCCCCAAAATGTCAGGTGGTGCAACCGTCCTGACAAGTATCCACAGTAATTAAACTCTAAAAATTGAATGTCAGTTATTGTAAATGGAAATTAAAAATACAGTGGCATTATTTTATGCTTCAACCTTTTTAAATAAAACATTCTTTGCAAATAAAAAGAATTTTAAAGCTGTTTTCATTGGTGACTGGAACAATTTCCATGTCAGGTGGTACAACCAATGTAATAATGTGAAATGTTATTTTAACATCAAATTATTTATCTTATTCACAAATAAAAGAAATGAAACGCACTAAATGAAAATGTATGAGTCACTACAGGCACTTGAGAGATACTTGCCAATAATTTCACACAGAAAAAATAACAGGAACATATAAATATATTTTCATATATTTGGTTGCACCACCTGACATTTTTGGGTGCTCAAATTAAAAATACTAAAAAATAATGAACCTAAAAACTTTGAAATGTTGGTCAACTACTGAAATCTGTTAGAAAACATAATTCTTCACTCAGAAATATGTTTTTATCCATTTTCAAAGAACTTTTTAAAAATACGTTTTTAGACCCTCTTTTTGTCATTGACCCATTAAAGACAGAAATGTTGCACCAAACTGGCCATAACAGTCGTTCAAAGTCTATTTGTCAGACTTTAACGAAGTGGTTGAAGTTAAAAATGAATAAAAAACAACCACAAAATGTATCACAAGGACAATTAAAGACGTGAAAAACAACCACAGAGATTAAAAGCAAAACAAGACAAACTAAAAAGAGACAGGAACAGAGATGATCAAGCAAAATAAAAAATAAAACTAAAGTGACATCAAAGAAACATGAAACAACTTTAAAAAAAGAAATATTGGTAGCTGTTGATTTTTCCGCCTCACTCACCTGTTGCTTTAGTCTCTCACTGCGTTTGTTTTCCAGTTTTGGATGAAGAAGTTTCCTCTCAGCAGCTGCTGTGGTTAAAGCTGGCGTCTGTCTGATCCTCACAAACCTATAAACGCAGATTTCATCCTGTTGTTCTCAGCGACTGATGCATCATGACTTTACCGTAATCATCAAACCGCCCACGAGGTTAAAGTCTCCCATAGTATAAATGTGTCAGGTCAGTGCAGTAAAGATTTATACAGTAGAAAATTATTTACTGTTGACCTTTTATATAACCACACAGAAAACCAAACGTCCTAATTTTACCCAGACATGCTCCTCTTTCTTTTTAGGGGTTAAATTATGTCTGGGAGGATTTTCTACAAAACCATTTATATTTATAATAAAGCAAAACTGCACTGAGCTACTGATATTATTATGATTATTCAACAACCTCAAAGTCAAACGTTTTTCAGATAAAAACCTGGAATTTTAGAAAAAAAGTCAAAGTAATGATACAAAAAACTGAGTCTTTATCGTAAAACACTCAGTTTTTATAGTAAAAAGTCAAAGTTATGAGATAAAAAGTCAAATGTATGAGATAAAAAATTTGGATTTATTAGAAAAAGATCAAAGAATGAGATAAAAAAAATCAAAGTAATGAGATAAAAAAGTTGAATTTTCTAGAAAAAGTCAAGGTTATGAGATGTGAAGTCAAAGTAATGATACAAAAAACTGAGTCTTTATAGTAAAACACTCAGTTTTTATAGTAAAAAGTCAAAGTTATAAGATAAAAAATCAAAGTTATGAGATAAAAAGTCAAATGTATGAGATAAAAAAAATTGAATTTATTAGAAAAAAAATCAAAGTTATGAGATACAAAGTAGATTTTTTTAGAAAAGAATCAAAGCACTGAGAAAAATTCAAAGTTATGAGATAAAAAAGTTGAATTTATTAGAAAAAATCAACTTAATGAGATAAAAAGTCAATATTTTAATTAAAAAAAACATTCTTTTTGAAAAAAGTCAGAGTTATGAGATAAAAAATCAAAGTTATTAGATAAAAAGTCAAATGTATGAGATAAAAAAATTGAATTCATTAGAAAAAAATCAAAGTTGTGAGATAAAAAAGTCAAAGTTATGAGATAAAAAAGTTGAATTTATTAGAAAAAAAGTCAACTTAATGTGTATTTAATTCATGTAAAAGAAAGATGTACTGAGATTGTTCAGTGACTTTTCCAACAGTAAACCTGGTCTTTGAACTTCCTCAGCCCTTTGTTAAGCTCCGCCCCCTTTGAGAGCTGGTCCGGGAACAGGTGTGTCACTGAAGTGGTTTCAAGTCAAGACTCTGGAAGAATCTGGACAAACTCGTCTTTACCTGGAAATCCCGTTTGGAGTTTGAGGATTTTAGAGTCTGTCACACTTCAGCAGCTCAAGAGAGAGGAATCAGTTTTAAATATTTCAGGTGGTAACGAGACCCAGAGTTAGAATAAACACAAATTAGAATAAACTGCAATATGACCTGTTGCAATATTCTAACGTCAGACAGTTCAATATTTCTATAACCTGAAATGTGTCAAAATATCAGGAACAGTTTCTGCAATAGATGTTTTATACTCCACACTAGTTTTACTCCATACTGCTCAACCAAAGAGACAAAATTTTAAAAGCAAGAGAAACAATCTAAGTGGTGAGAAGCAGCAGAAATGGTGTAAAAATCAGCAAAAATTGGCCAAAAAATTGGGAGGTAACTTGGTAAATAGTTAGAAAGTAGCAAATAATGATCCAAAAGTAGCAAAAAATGATCCAAAAGTAGCAAAAATGATCCAAAACTGGAAAATAATGATCCAAAATTGGAAAAAAAAGATCCAAAAGTGGAAAGAAAAAAATGATCCAAATGTGGAAAAAAATGATCCTAAAGTGGCAAAAAATGATCCTAAAGTGGCAAAAAAGATCCAAAAATGGCAAATAATGATCCAAAAGTGGCAAAAAAAGATCCAAAAGTGAAAAAAATGATCCAAAAGTGGCAAAAAAGATCCAAAAGTTGAAAATTGTGATCCAAAAATGGCAAAAAAAAGTGATCCAAAAGTGGCAAAAAAAATGATCCAAAAGTGGAAAAAAATGATCTTAAAATGGCAAAAAAGATCCAAAAAAGGAAAAAAAATGACCCAGAAGTGGTAAATAATGATCCAAAAGTAGCAAAAATGATCCAAAATTGGAAAAAAAAGGTCCAAAAGTGGAAAAAAAAAATCCAAATGTGGCAAAAAATGATCCTAAAGTGGCAAAAAATGATCCTAAAGTGGCAAAAAATGATCCTAAAGTGGAAAAAAAGGGGTGAAAAGTGATTTAAATGACAAAAACAGCATCAGAAATTGGCCAAAATAAAGTAATAAAAAACTATGAAAATACTCAAAAAGTACAAATACTTATTGAAACACTGATAAACTTCATAATAAATTGCTTAAAAAAATACAGAAATACTTCGTAATAAATGCAAATTTAATGCAACCATATTGGGCAAAAGGAACTTTTTTTTTGGGACTGTTATATCAGGATGTAAAAGTTAGACTCTTTAAGAACAGACAGTTTCTGAAGCTTTTAACGTGTTTGAATGTATTTGAGGTATTTGTTTGAATCGCTGTGTTTTTAGTGTAAATCTATTTCCAAAGATCAGACGATTCTGTTTCCCGCTGATCTACAAAGAGAAACGTTTCCACCCGTGAACCAGCGGGTTTTTATTTTTCATACCTGAGCGTCTGTTGGGTTTGTTTGATTTATATCACAGCACGTCTGAATTCAACATTTGTTTTAAATACATGTGCACAGAACTCGCTCCCTCCTCTTCTCCTGGGAGGTCAGTGGGTATGTTTGATTTATAGCCCCGTCCCTCCCGGCTGTGTTTTCACATGCACCGCTCAGACCCCTCCTCAGTGTGGAAAGAATTAATAAAACACACTCACACTCTCTCAAACACACTCTTAAACTCAGATGTTCAGCTGGATAAGCTGCAGTTCCTGCTCTCCTCACACGTTCCTGGTTTTTATCAGCTCTTTTATTTTCTCTGACAGGAACAAAGACGAATGAGTCACAGCTCAGACACTTTCTGCTGCGAACCAGTTTCCCCGACTCTGTAACAACTTACTGAAGAGAAACTGAAATAGAAACTGAAAGTAATGACTTCCAAAACAATAAAACTCTGCTTTTCATTTACAGAATCTTCCCAGTCCTAAATTTAGACACAGCACATTCCTTGTTATATAATCAGCAGCAGTTTCACTCCTTTAGTTGGGAAATATTCTTATATAATGTTATTTTGCTGTGTTAAACGCAATTTTACACGCTATAAAAAAAAGTTATGAATGCATAAAAATTCATCATCTATGAATAAATCTTTTTTTTTTCAACAATATCAAACACCAGTTACATGTTTTTGCGCTTTTTAAATGACAACGTTTCAATATTTTACATATAACTAAACTGCCCCAGTTTATAGAGGGTGCTTGAGTTGTTCTTGAAATAATAAACTTGTGGCGCAAAGTTAACCCTTTAGGCGCTGAAGTCACAAAATCGCGACTTGCCGAATTTAACAAGGCAAAGCTGCAAATGTGGTGCCTCATGTAGTTAGTACTTTACACCAGGAGATGGCGGACGTCTGTAACTTTAATCTGAGCCATATTTGTGGGCGTGTTTCAAATAAAAGTTTTGGAGTTTAAAGAGTTTGAGACCCCCCACTGGTCAAGGAGACTAACAGAGAGCAAGAAAGCAAATTTACAGCAGCATCCCCAAACCATTGACCATATTTATGTGTTTTTGGTCTTAAATTTCATTCAAAGAAGCATAAAAAGGTCTTAAAAAGTCTTAAATTTGACTGAAACCTCGAGGTACCCTGTGCCCAAAATAAAGATTTAAAAACGTTGCATTCATGTCTCTTCCTGCACCAAAAATGTACAAAACAAAAGCTTCAAAACTGAGAATCGTAAGAACTGAATTTTTTTGTACCGTTACACGGATGTGCTTTGTTTTATTTTGAAAGTCACGGGGCGTTTTTAGGTGGCTTCAGTCTTGATTTCTAACCCATGCGGTGATCTCCACTACAGAGTCATGTCTGCTTTTCTTTCGGTGTCTTTTCTGAACCTCAAAAAGTGTCCGGTTGTTTTTCTTCTGCATCTTTTCTGTCAAACATTTCTCTCGTCTCGATGTTTGAGTTTCCTGTTTTTCGTTCTCTGTCTGTCTGACTTTTCCTTTTTGTCTCATAAACTCATTTGTCTGCTTCGGTTATTTCTCCTCCTCGTATTCTCTCGCTCCATGTTTATTTTCTCCTCCTCCCCCGAGAGTCGTCCTGACAGCAAAAATGAAGTTATCTAAATTGTGGCTGTGAGATTATCCGTCTGCAGAAAGTTTGAATTCTTTCTCAGTGGAACAAACGTCTGGGTGAAGCGATCGCTCTGAAACAGACGACTGATAAAAGACGGGAGGTTTTTCAGGTAATGTGCTTAAACGATAAAATAAAATAAAAGTGAAGAGTGTGGTCAAACTTCATCAGTTCCTCAAAGCAGGAAACTCAATGTGTTCTGAATTATCCGCACATTAAAAAGCAGTTAAAGCTCAGATTTAACATCAGCTCCGTCTGTTTCTGGACTTTTCTCAGAGTAATTAGTTTTCTGGCTCGAAGGCACTTTGGCAGGAAAACAAAGGCGTCTCGGTGGAGTTGAACTTGTGACCCCTGAGTTACAGTCTGGCCTGTTTGACACCCTGTAAGAGTAAAAAAAAAACATGTGGGAAACGGTTTTAAATAGTCTGAAGACGCGGTCAGAGCGCGGCGTTGGCTCGCGTTGGTGCAGTGATGTTTTTGGGACGGTGGCGTGTTGTTTCAGCGGCGGTGTGACTCACAAACCGTCAGCTCTCTGGCTGCGAGTTTAAACTAAACCCTGGTTATTATTAACGGCCTGAACAGAGTGAGAGACGGCAGATAATTCCCATAAATCATTGGGGTTTGGTCAGATGTTAAATGGAGCTGTTATCAGATGGGAAACTTTCACAGAGTCAGTCTGTTACACCTCACGCTGACCGCCGCCATCGCCGCCGCCACCGAGTGTGTGACCCAAACACACTGTGCTCATAGAAACTAGGGTCAGGCCTGATACTGATTATCGGTTGTTAAGGAGACGATAACCGATATCATGAATTGAGTATTTCATCACATGTGTTTCTTTATTCTATGAAACCTGTGTTATTTGAACACATCTTTAAACTATTAAAATATAACATGTTTTTTTGTGTTTTGGTTCCTCAAACCCCCAAAATGTCAGGTGGTGCAACCGTCCTGACAAGTATCCACAGTAATTAAACTCTAAAAATTGAATGTCAGTTATTGTAAATGGAAATTAAAAATACAGTGGCATTATTTTATGCTTCNGTTATTTTAACATCAAATTATTTATCTTATTCACAAATAAAAGAAATGAAACACACAAAATGAAAATGTATGAGTCACTACAGACACTTGAGAGATACTTGCCAATAATTTCACACAGAAAAAATAACAGGAACATATAAATATATTTTCATATATTTGGTTGCTCCACCTGACATTTTTGGGTGCTCAAATTAAAAATACTAAAAAATAATGAACCTAAAATCTTTGAAATGTTGGTCAACTACTGAAATCTGTTAGAAAACATAATTCTTCTCTCAGAAATATGTTTTTATCCATTTTCAAAGAACTTTTTAAAAATATGTTTTTAGACCCTCTTTTTGTCATTGCGCCATTTGCATGTTTGCAAATATCGGCGCCGATAATCGGTCTATCACTAGTCAAACTGCATTTTAGCATTTTTGACTCCCAAGCAGGTACTTTGTTGGGTTTTTGCTCCGAAGAAATCAGAAAGTAGAACGGATGACGAAGGGGCATCGGCCCCCCTGCCCCCTCCCCTGTAAACACCACTGCCTTCAAATGTGATAATTTGTTCCACTTCTCCTGACTCTGTGTGTTTTTGTTGTTCTTCTCAGGTCGTGTATCTTCTACAGAGCGTGTATGGACATCCCCAGAGGAACAGAGCTGCTGGTTTGGTACAACGACTCCTACACTTCTTTCTTCGGTATCCCGCTGCAGTGCATCGCTCAGGACGAGAACTGTGAGTAAACAAACTCTTATTTATCCCATCGTCAGCTCTAATCCAAACAATATCCAAACAATCTCCAAATCATAGAGACAAGTTTTACCCTCAAAAAGTTAAAAAGTTTTCACGGGTTTTATTGTAGATGGTTCGATTTGTCACATTCCTGGTTTTGAGTGTTTTTAACGGCGGCGCTAAAAAGGCAGCGCTAAAACTTTCAACTGTACATATCCACCAACTCCATCAGCCCTCAGATTCACTCCACCCTCTCCAACTGTCTTTCCGACAGGAGCTCCTGGTTAGAATCAAACTTCCTCAAACTCAACATTTCTAAAACCGACATCCTTATTATAGGCCCACAATCAGCATTACTGTACTGTATATAGAATAAACAGCGTGGCTCCTCCTGTCACCGTTCTACGATTTTGAAGCCAAAAAACCCGTTTCTCTAGCCGCCATTGTGCAGCCAGAGTCTGAGCAGTAGAGAATTTCAGGTGGAGCCAAGTAAAAAAGAGAAATAAAAATATTTATTTCTTATTCTTCAGAAGGTTTAGTCTCCTTTTGGCTCTTTCCTGAAGTTTCTTATATCCCCGATAAATTGATGAGTGCTTGCCGTCGACAGTTGATAGCATTTTGCTTTGAATATAGTGCCAAAAATTGCAGGTTATTGATTACTCTTTGATTGAAGAGTCTTTTTTTTGTGGACTTGTGGTACGTCGGTCTACTGTAGTAGTATCCACCTTAGAGTAAGGATGAGAGAAACGTTTCTACCAGGTATCGTAATTTTTTAAAGTTTTCCAGGCTCATATCTGGAATACATGGGGAGGCTTCAATAACTCCACCCTCTCCCCACTGCCGTAACCTCGGAGTCACCTTTGACAGTTCCCTCCACTTCAACCACCACATAAAAACAATAACTAACTTTCCACCACCTCAAAAATATTGCGACTTTGAGTTTTTGAAAAGCACTTTATAAATAGAGTTATTATTATTATTATTATTATTATAAAACGGCGGCGCTAAAACACGGCGAGCGTCGTGAGGGTAAACAAACACGGCGGTGACCCTCGGGGCGGCGGCGTCCACATTTCGTGATTTCAGCTGCTTGGATTCTTTAATAAACAGAGACAGAACTTTCATGTTGGTGACACACACTCCTCATTAAAGCCCAGCGTGTGTGTGTGTGTGTGTGTGTGTGTGTGTGTGTGTTTTAGGGGAAGTTTTTGACTGCGTCTGTTTTCTCTTCTTTCAGCTCCTGGCCTTTGTCTTTTTCCTCTGTCACTAATTTATTTTTGTTTATTTCTGCTCCAGTTTTCTGCTCACTCAGCCTGTTTGGATTTTTTTTCCCCATTCAAACGTTTTTTTTTTCTCTGGATTTGACAGAGTTAACTCCCTGCAGGGGAAAAAAAACAAACTTTGACATTTTTCTTCTTACACGATTACGGAGTTAAAAAAAAAAAAAAAGCTGCATGAGGCCGAGTTTTAATCGCAGGAATCTAAATGAAAATGAATCGAATTAGAAGCTCATCTTTCACAGAGTCGCTCCACAACGAGATCGTGCTGATTGCAAATTAGAGACGTTTGGCCACAGAGGGGTTTGTTTTACAGCTGGAACGACTCTTTTACATGACATCGCTCCACACACACACACACACACACACACACACACACACTATTACATTAGAGTGTTTACGGGGACCTGTTCTGCCAAAGCATTCCTTCCAAACCTCACTTCCTAACTCCAGCGCAGATGAAATATTGTGTTTTTTAACTGCATTAACCGTCCTGTTGTCTGTTCAGACCGAAGTAAACGATCTCACGTTTCATTGGAGGATTGAAACTCACAGAAAGAACATTCAGTACGTTCTTCACATATATATCACTTCACTTTGACTTTATTTATCATCTGAACTCTTCGTTTTCTGCTGCTGTGAAGTTAAATCTCTGAAGCTTCAAACGTCTTTAAATGTTTTTATCAGAATCTAAAAATGTGAGAATTAAAAAAACAAACAAATCAGAGACAAACACACTCCTTCACTTTTCATCCTTCCTCCTATTCTTCTCTCTTTTCTCCTTTCCTTCCTTGCTTCCTTCCTTCTTTATCTCCCTCTTTTCCTCTCTTCCATCCCTCCTTGATCCCTCTTCCTCCTCCTCTCTTCCTTCCTACTTTCCCTCTTTCCTTCCCTTTTCCTTCCTTCCCTCTTTACTTCTCTCTTCTTCCCATTCCTATCTTTTTCCTTTCTTCCTTCCCTCCTTGATACCTCCTTCTTCCTTTCTTCTTTCCTTCCTTCCTTCCTTGCTTCCTTCTTTCTTCTTTCTTTCTCTTTCTTTCCTCTTTTCATCTCTTTTCCTTTTTTCTTTCCTCCTTCTATCTGTCCTTCCTTGTTCCTTTTCGCCCTCCTTCCTTCCTTCCTTCCTCTTTTCATCCTTTTTCCTTTTTTTCCCCCCTCTTTCCTTCCTTCCCTTCTTTTTCTCTCTCCTTTCTTTCCTTCTTTCTTTCTTTCTTTCTTTCCTCTTTTCCTTCTTTCATCCTTTTTCCTTCTGTCTTTCCTTCTTCCCTTCCTTCCTTCCTTGCTTCCTTCTTTCTTTTTCTTTCTCTTTCTTTCTTTCCTCTTTTCATCCCTTTTCCTTCTTTCTTTCCTCCTTCTATCTGTCCTTCCTTGTTCCTTTTCTCACTCCTTCCTTCTTTCCTCTTTTCATCCTTTTTCCTTTTTTCTTCCCTCCTTCCTCCCTTCCTTCCGTCCTTCCTTCCGTTTCCTTCTGTCCTCCTTCCTTCCTTCCTTCTTTAATCCTTTTTCCTTCTGTCTTTCCTTGCTTCCTTCCTTCTTTATCTCCCTCTTTTCCTTTCTTCCTTCCTCCATTCCTTCCTTCTTTCATCCTTTTTCCTTCTGTCTTTCCTCATTTCTTCTTCCTACCTTCCTTCATTTTTCTCTTCCTTCCTTCCTTCCTTCCTTCCTTCCTTCCTTTCTTTCTGTCTCTCCTTTCTTCCTTTGTCTCTTTCTTTATTTCTTTCCTTATTTCCTCTTTTCATCCTTTTTCCTTCTTTCTTCTCTCTTTCCTTCTTTCCTTCCTTCCTTCCATCCTTCCTTACGTCTTCCTTCCTTTTTCCTTCTCTTTCCTTCTTCCTTCCTTCCTTTATTCCCTGTTTACCTGCTTCCTTGCTTCTTTCCTTCTTTATCTCCCTCTTTTCCTTCCTTCCTTCAGTCCTTCCTTCTTTCATCCTTTTTCCTTGTCTTTCCTCATTTCTTCTTCCTACCTTCCTTTCTTTCTCTGTCTCTCCTTTCTTCCTTGCTTTCTTTCTTTCTTTCCTCTTTTCATCCTTTTCCCTCCTTCCGTCCTTCCTCTTTTTATCTTTTTTCCTTTTTTCTTCCCTCCTTCCTTCCTTCCTTCCTTCCTTCCTTTCTTTATCTGTCTCTCCTTTCTTCCTTGCTTTCTTTCTTTCTTTCCTCTTTTCATCCTTCTTTCCTTTTTTCTTCCCTCTTTCCTTCTTTCTTTCCTTCCTTCCTTCCTTTCTTTATCAGTCTCTCCTTTCTTCCTTTCTTTCTTTCCTCTTTTCATCCTTTTTCCTTTTTTCTTCCCTCTTTCCTTCTTTCCTTCCATCCTTCCTTATGTCTTCCTTCTGTCTGCCTTCCTTCCTTCTTTCATCCTTTTTCCTTCTCTTTCCTCCTTTCTTCTTCCTACCTTCCTTCATTGTTCTCTTCGTTCCTTTCTCCCTTCCTTCTTTTCTTCCCTCCTTCCTTCCTTCCTTCATTTCTCATTCCTTTTGTCCATCCATCCATACTTGCTTACCTTCTGCCTTCCTGTCTTTCTTCCGTCCTTCCTTCGTCCCTTTCTCACTTCTTTCCTGATTTCTTCCCTCCCTCGTTCATTTACTACCTTTTGTCCTTTCCTCCTTCTCTTCCATCCTTCCTGCTTCCTTCTGTCATTCCTTTTCTTTCTCCCTTCTTTTCTTGTTTCCCTCCCTCCATCCTGCCTCACCTTTTTTCCTCTTACTCTTTGAACTCATCAGGAAACATCTGTCCATTCTTTTCAGAAACAGTTTTTTATTCAGCTCCTCGATAATAAAGAGGATGAATCTTCACTTTGACTTTTCTCTCTCTCTCTCTCTCTCTCTCATCACCTGAATCCGAGCGTCTGTCAAACACAGAAACTCTGAAAGTGAAAGTAAACAAATGTTTTTGAATACGTTTTAGTTTTAGGCCCCCGTTCCTCTTCGTCCTGACCCTTAAACTGCAGAAAACAGACTCTGTTCCCTTATTTGTCTCCGTGTTTCCCTCAAAGGTTCAAACGCTCTGAAACATCGTGAACCAACAAAGGAGTAAATCTTCTGTTCCACCCTGCAGTCACAAACATTTCTTCACATCCAAATGAAATAAAATTAGATTACTTCTCTTCGTGCTCGCGCTGAAAGACGGCAGCTCTGCTCTAAATTAGAGACATTTCCCTTCTGACTGCGTTTAGAGTTTCCACTGCTGAGTCGTTATCGGCTGATTGAGAGAAAAGAGGACGAACAAGACGTCAGAAATCTGCAGAAGAGACGCTTTCAGCTCACATCATCATCGTTACCCCCCGCTGTCTGCTCACAGCTTTATCCTCTGGTTTCTAACAGATTTCAGTAGTTGACCAACATTTCAAAGTAAAATCCAAGTAATAAAAAATCATAAAAATTAAACTCGTGGGTTTTTACAGTCCACCACGTTGGTTTATATACTTTTATATAAATATACAAGGACAATAAAAAAGACACACTTTAATAACCGTTCATAGAGAGTTCACAGACATCACTGAGTATGTATTTCATTTTGTGTTTTATTTCTTTTATTTGTGAATAAGATAAGTAATTTGATGTTAAAATAACATTTCACATTATTGCGTTGGTTGTACTTTTTGGTCCGTATTTATCATGAATTTCAAGATGAGTCAAAATTGTAAAAGATGAGGACAAAGTTGTCATAAAAACAGCCCAAATTCTGTAACATAAAGTCAAAATTTTGAGATAAATACGCCAAATCATATGAGAAAGTTGAGATTTGGAAGAAATAAAAAATTCAAAAATCAGATGACTAAGTAAAATTTTTGAAATAAAGTTAAAATGATAAAAGTCAAAATTATGAGTTTTAAAAGTTAAAGACAAAGTCATCAGGTAAAAAAGCTCAAATTATCTTAAAAAAGTAAAAAATTTTGAGATAAAAAGTCAAATTGTAAGCGAAAGTAGAGATTGGAGATTAAAAAAAAGTAAAAAATGTTAGATGGTTACGAAAGAATCTCAAAGTTAAGTTCAAATGATGAGAGAAAAGTCAAAATTGTATGATAATTAAGACAAAAAAGCTAAAATAATGTAACAAAAAGCCAAAATTGTAAGAAAAGAAGTCAAAATTTTGGAAAAAAAAGCCAAATTCTAAGAAATAGTCAAAATTTGGAGAAAAAAAGAAAGTAAAAAACATTCTTTTATAAAGACAAAGTTGTGAAGCTAAAATTATGTAACAAGAAGTCAAAATTTTGAGATTAAAAAGTCATAATTGTAAAAAACTTTTAAATAAAAAAATCAAAATTATAAAAGAAAGTCAAAATTTGGAGATGAAAAATTAAAAAGTGTAGTCTGATAAGGTTAAAATGATGAGAGAAAAGTCAATCTAGGGAGAAAAAAAGTCAAAATTGTATCATAATTAAGACAAAGATATGGAATAAAAGCTAAAATTATGTAACAAAAAGCCAAAATTGTAAGAAAAGAAGTCAAACTTTTGAAAAAAAGAGCCAAATTCTAAGCAATAGTCAAAATTTGGAGAAAAAAAGAAAGTAAAAAACATTCTTTCATAAAGACGAAGTTACGAAGTAAAGTCAAAATGATTAGAGAAAAGTCAATCCTTGAAGAAAAAAGATGTTAAATTTTGAGATAAGTCAAATTTGTAGAAAGATAAAGACAAAGTTACCAGAAAAAAGCTAAAATTGTGTAACAAGAAGTCAAAATTTTGAGATTAAAAAGTCATAATTGTAAAAAACTTTTAAATAAAAAAAATCCAAATTATAAAAGAAAGTCAAAATTTGGAGATGAAAAAGTAAAAAATCTGATAAGGTTAAAATTTTGAAATAAGTTTAGGATGCTGAGAAAAAAGTTGATGTTGTGAGATGATAAAGACAAAATGATCAGAAATAAAGCTGATGATAAAAAACAAGAGTGTGTTAATTTTGGAGCAGAGTCTGAGGGAGAGTGAAAATAATTTTATCTGTAAAAGGGAGACGCTGCAAAAAAAAGTTTTGGATCCTTAAAGTAAAGTTTTTAACAGTGAAGAGCAGAAACTTTTCTCTGTGTTTGTTACTGAAGATCTGAAAAACACACACACACACACATTAAAGAGGACGTATACATTAGAGCCAAACCACACACACACACACACACACACACACTCACACACACACTCACACACACACACACACACACACACACACTCACTCACACACTCACACACACACACACACACACCCTGCGGTTGTTTACTGGTGGACGTTCTATCCAATCACAGCTTGTCCTCTTGACGGAGCGCAGCGCGGCCGCCGCCTAACAACAACAGCATGTTCACTGACAGAAAAATAAAATCACTTCAAGGGGACTCCTCTTTGTCCTCCTCCTTTTGTTTGCATTCTTCTCCTCATCCCTCCCTTTCTTCTCTCTCTCCCTTTTATCTGCTCCTTCTGGGTTACACCTCCTCCTCCTCGCTCATATTTATTTTAAAACAACATGAGGAGGAGAAAGTTCAGAGGCAGAAACTGACTCGTCCTCCTTCAGCGTAAAGACTTTCTGAGCCGTCACATTATGATCTCTGTTATTATAATTACCTTTATTGATCTGAAACAGCTTTATTATCTCTGCTAACTTATCATTATTGATCAGTATCAGAGCTTCAGTAACATCATCTGAACGATACCTCACTCAAGTAAACACAGACACACACACACCAACAGAAGTTAGAGTCAGAGCAAAAGATAAAACACAAACAAACAGAAGTTAGAATCACAACAAACAGCCTCAAACAAAAGATAAAACCATAGACTGTATAATAAGTGGACGTAACAACGTTCGGCTCAAACTGAAGCCTCCAGCAGATGCCCCGCCCCCTGGTGTCTGGCTGCAGTATAGGTCATTAGCCCCGCCCCCTGGTGTCTGGCTGCAGTATAGGTCATAAGCCCCGCCCCCTGGTGTCTGGCTGCAGTATAGGTCATAAGCCCCGCCTCCCCATGTATTCCAGATATGAGCCGGGAAAACTTTAAAAAATTACGATACCTCGTAGAAACGTTTCTCTCATCTTTACTCTAAGGTGGTATGATGATGTCATCTGGCTGCATGGTGTTCAGGTGTTTTTTTTCTGAGAAGTTAGTTTCTCATTAGTTATTGGACGTTAAAAACCGTGATATAAGTTTGGTTTTACGATAGTTGACAGCTGCCGTTCGTGAGTAGTTTTTATCGGGGATATAAGAAACTTCAGGAAAGAGCCAAAAGGAGACTAAACCTTCTGAAGAAGAAGAAGAAATAAATATTTTTATTTCTCTTTTTTACTTGGCTCCACCAGAAATTCTCTACTGCGCAGACTCTGGCTGCACAATGGCGGCTAGAGAAACGGGTTTTTTGGCTTCAAAAACGTAGAACGGTGACAGGAGGAGCCACGCTGTTTATTCTATATACAGTCAATGTTCAAACCTGAGAGTCTATCAATAAAATGAAGAGCCAGGTTACGTTTGCTCTGCTTGGTGAGGTTGGAGTTGGTAGATGAGACCTGGTAGGACACAACCAGGATTCACTAACGTTACAGACATGTCTCAGAGCACCGAGCTGTGAGGAGCTAAGATAAATGTAGCCGGCTACTAAACTACGCTACAAATTTACAGAGTTTGATTGTTGTCATGTTTCAATCAACAGTGTAATCGTTGAAGAAAAATAGAGTTAAAGAGAAGATCTGATCTACTTTCACTTCTGAGAGTTAAACTAACTTCCTGCAGCATTTGAAACGTCAACAACACAACAACAAACTCTCTCTCTGTTTGGTTCACACTCCTGCCTCCATGCAGCGTCTCCACGTCCATTTTCAAACTCTCACATTTGTAATTCCTCCTGGAATTTATTGAGAATAACAAAAGTGTAGAATAGAGCCAGCTCTAATTCAAACAACGTTCAGTAAACAGCTTAATTCTCTCAGGACGTAAACAGAGGATCAGGTTCAAACATTCGCAGTCGTGTGTGCAAACATACCTCTGTCGTTGTTGTCCGAGCGTCTAAATACTGACTTCACATTCTTTACGTTTCTCAGGAGTCAGAGAAGGACACACTCTGCTTTTTCTCTCCATAACCACCAACTCCAAATTCTCACATTAGTTTCTTTGCTTCACTGAAACGCTGAAGGGTTAAAAAAATAATACACTTGCAATTATTATTTCCTATATTGCGATTTTTGTGCGATTATCTCCAGGTTCCCATCTTCTCTGTATTTAAACAAACTCATTGTAGAACATGAACAGTTTCATTAATTACAGCACAACAACAACAACAACAACAACAACAACAACAACAACAACCCACTACCACTACAACTGGGACTGATTTTTACACATTTAAACACTTTTACCTTCTTTTTTCACACTTTTACACCATTTTTTGCAACAAACTGACTATTTTCCAAGTTTCATCCCAACTGTCTTGACTGTTTTGTTGACTTAAGCCATTTTTACCATTTTTCACTGTTTCTTGGCAATTGCTTCGCCATTTTTACTACTTTCTAGATATTCTTAAAGTTTCGTCCAAAATTTTCTTGCCAATTTTGTTGCTTCTTGGCCATTTTAATCTCTTTTCAATGATTTTTGTCACTTTTGGACCATTTTCCACATTCACTCCCAATTTTCTTGCCAAATTTTGCCCATTGTATTTACTTTTCATGAGGTTTTTGCCACTTTTGGACCATTTTTGGCAACAAACTGATTATTTTTCCAAGTTTCATCCCAACTGTCTTGACCGTTTTGTTGACTTTGGCCATTTTTAACTACTTTTTACCATTTTTCTACTTTCTGAGGTTTTCAAAGTTTCCTTCATAAGATTTTTACTATTTTTTTTAAATTGTTTTTCGCCCATTTTTGTCACTTTTTTGTTTCTTTTAGGTCATTGCTTGCAACAAATTGACAATTTTAAGTTGAATCTTAACTTTTTTGAACATTTTTGATGAATTTGTCCATTTTTTAACCACTTTTCCCTGTATTTCTTTTGTTTTTATCATCATATTTGTTACTTTGTTAAATTTTTAACATTTTCTTGCCAATTTTTTGTTGCATTTTGGTCATTTCAGTTACTTTTTATTCGTTATTTGCCACTTTTGGACCATTTTTGGCAACAAACTGATTATTTTTCCAAGTTTCATCCCGACTGTCTTGACCATTTTGTTGACTTTGGCCATTTTTAACTACTTTTTACCATTTTTCTACTTTCTGAGTTTTTCAAAGTTTCCTTCATAACTTTTTTACTAATTTTTTAATTGTTTTTCGCCCATTTTAGTCACTTTTTTGTTTCATTTGAGCCATTGTTTGCAACAAATTGACAATTTTTAAGTTGAATCTTAACTTTCTTGTCCATTTTTGTTGAATTTGTCCATTTTTTTTTACCACTTTTACCTGTATTTCTTTTGTTTTTATCATCATATTTGTTACTTTGTTAAATTTTTAACATTTTCTTGTCATTTTTTTGTTGCATTTCGGTCATTTCAGTTACTTTTTATTCGTTTTTTGCCACTTTTGGACCATTTTTGGCAACAAACTGATTATTTTTCCAAGTTTCATCCAAACTGTCTTGACCATTTTTTTCTCCTTTGGCCATTTTTAACTACTTTTTACTGTTTTTCTACTTTCTGAGTTTTTCAAAGTTTCCTTCATAAGTTTTTCACTATTTTTTTAATTGTTTTTCGCCCATTTTAGTCACTTTTTTGTTTCTTTTGGGTCATTGTTTGCATTAAATTGACAATTTTAAGTTGAATCATAACTTTCTTGAACATTTTTGTTGACTTTGGCCATATTTTACCACTTTTCCCTGTATTTGTTTTGTTTTCTCACCATTTGTGCTACCTTCTGATTTTTTTATACTTCCTCCAAAAATGTCTTGCTAATTTTTGTTGTATTTCGGTCATTTCAGTCACTTTTTATTCGTTTTTTGCCACTTTTGGACCATTTTTGGCAACAAACTGATTATTTTTCCAAGTTTCATTCCAACAGTCTTGACCATTTTTTTTTTATTTTGGCCATTTTTAGCTACTTTTTACTGTTTCTCGTCACCTTTTTCACCATTTTTCTCCTTTCTGTGTTTTTCAAAAGTTCCTTCATAACTTTTTAACCATTTTTTAAATTGTTTTTCGCCCATTTTAGTCACTTTTTTGTTTCATTTGAGCCATTGTTTGCAATAAATTGACAATTTTCAAGTTGAATCACAACTTTTTTGAACATTTTATTTGAATTTGTCCATTTTTTTTTTACCACATTTCCCTGTATTTGTTTTGTTTTTATCATCATATTTGTTACTTTGTTAAAATTTTAACATTTTCTTGCCAATTTTTTGTTGCATTTTTGTCGTTTCAGTTACTTTTTATTCGTTTTTTGCCACTTTTGGACCATTTTTGCCAACAAACTGATTATTTTTCCAAGTTTCATCCCAACTGTCTTGACCATTTTTTTCTCCTTTGGCCATTTTTAAACTACTTTTTACTGTTTTTTTGTAATTTTTTTCACCATTTTCCTACTCTCTGTTTTTTTTTTCCAAAGTTTCCTCCATAACTTTCTTGCTCATTTTTTTTGTTTTTCACAAATTTTAGTCACTTTTTTGTTTCTTTTGAGTCATTGCTTGCAACAAATTGACAATTTTTCAAGTTGAATCACAACTTTCTTGACCATTTTTGTTGAATTTGTTAATTTTTTGCAACTTTTCACTGTATTTCTCTTGTTTTTATCATCATATTTGTTACTTTGTTAAAAAAAAAAAAAAAATTTCCTCCAAAATTTTCTTGCTAATTTTTGTCATTTCAGTTACTTTTTATCCGTTTTTTGCCACTTTTGGACCATTTTTTGCTACTTTTTGAGTATTTCCAGGTTTTATCCCAATTAAAAAGCCACATTTTTTAGTTTTTGGCAATTTTTATTCCCTCAAACCAAGTTTTATTGCTGCTCTTTGCTATTTTTTCCTCTTTTCTCCACTTGTATAGTTTCTTTTGTAAAGGTAGTTTTGAACAGTTTGTCTCTTTGGTTGAGTAACTCTGGTGTAGAACAGAAAACATCTGGAGCTGATATTTTGACACTTTTAAGGTTATAGAAATATTTCACTGTTTGCGATTAGAATCTTGTAACAGAGAATATTGTGATTATTTGCCCAGGAAACATTGTGGAGGTAAAGAGATAAAATAAAGCTGAAACTCGTGGATAAAAGCGTAAAAACTCTCTCCACCTTTGGGCTGAAGAAGTTTCTCCTGAAGTTGAGCGTTTTCCTGCTGGGTTTGTTTTCACGGCCCTGAGGAAGGAAACAGAGAAATCACAGACGCTGCAAACTGCATCTGCATAATTCTCCCATTTGGATGAAACATTTCAGCACAAACCGTATCGACTGGCATTTTTTGTGTATGAGATGTTTGTAGCGAAATGAATTAAGCGCGGGCGAGCGGCGCGTAACGTGGGCGTCGATAGCGCCGTCGGGGAACTTACAGATGGTGTAATTATCTCCTCGTAAGGTTATTAGAGGATCAATGGAGCCTGGTGGCCTGATGACAGAGGTGAGCTGATGAAGGATGGAAACGCTGATGATGACTGAAGAGCTGCAGAGCTGCAGAGCTGCAGAGCTGCAGAGCTGCAGAGCTGTAGAGCTGTAGAGCTGTAGAGCTGCAGAGCTGTAGAGCTGTAGAGCTGCAGAGCTGCAGAGCTGCAGAGCTGCAGAGCTGCAGAGCTGTAGAGCTGTAGAGCTGTAGAGCTGCAGAGCTGCAGAGACTCTGCTCTACCTTCTCAAACACTATTAATATTTAAAAAAAACTGTTTCATGACTTTTTTATCTGCTACTGTGACTGAGGAGGAACAAGATTTTACCAACACACATTTGTTTTATTTTACTTAAATACTCGATTAATGTTTTCCCTCAGTCACAAAAAACTAAACTCACTAACAGAGACACTATGGATGGATGGATGGATGGATATATAGATAGATAGATAGATAGATAGATAGATAGATAGATAGATAGATAGATAGATAGATAGATAGATAGATAGATAGATGATGGATGGATGGATAGATGATGGATGGATAGATAGAGAGATAGATGGATGGAAAGATAGATAGATGGATGGATAGATAGATAGATGGATGGATAGATAGATGGATGGATGGATGGATGGATGGATGGGTGGATGGATAAATAGATGGATGGATGGATGGATAAATGGATAGATAGATAGATAGATAGATAGATAGATAGATAGATAGATAGATAGATAGATAGATAGATAGATAGATAGATAGATGGATGGATGGATAGATGATGGATGGATGGATAGATAGAGAGATAGATGGATGGAAAGATAGATAGATGGATAGATGGATGGATGGATGGATGGATAGATGATGGATGGATAGATGGATAGATGGATAGATAGATAGATGGATGGGTGGATGGGTGGATAGTCGGATGGATGGATAGATAGATAGATAGATAGATAGATAGATAGATAGATAGATAGATAGATAGATAGATGATGGATGGATGGATAGATAGATAGATAGATAGATAGATAGATAGATAGATAGATAGATAGATAGATAGATAGATAGATAGATAGATGATGGATGGATGGATAGATGATGGATGGATGGATAGATAGAGAGATAGATAGATGATAGATGGATGGATGGATGGGTGGATGGGTGGATAGTCGGATGGTTGGATGGATGGATGGATGGATGGATGGATTGTGGGATAGATAGATAGATAGATAGATAGATAGATAGATAGATAGATAGATAGATAGATAGATAGATAGACAAGAAACTCAAAGCCCAATTTACAACTTTTCTAATAAACATTTGCATTAAACCAACAGGTGATCAGGTCGTAAACACCTGTAAATACTCAAAGGATGGTGTGTGACCTGTAGTGACCTCTGACGTCTTTCAGTTTGAAGTTTTTAAGCTTCAGTTGGAGAAGAAGAGAACCAGAAGCTTTATTTCAAACTCCAGATTCTCCTGCAGAAACCGCTTTGACAGAATGAAAAGTGAAACCATCCACAGCCAGTTACAGTCACTTCAGAGTTAATGAAGCGTTACAGAGTCCAGGTCTGTCAGTCGCTCACAGCGCAGAGCGGCCCGTCGTGGGTCGAGTGAGGACAGCTAACATCAGCTGATCCCGGCAAAATCAGATTCAGACACTTTTATAAAAACCATGCTCCGGGGCGCGGATGGCCGAGTGCAGTGGTTCCCAACCTTTTCCAACTCAGGGCCCAACTTTGAAGTCGCAGTAATGATCGCAGCCCACCTCTGACCCAAGTATGGAGGCCATATAATGCCTTGAAAAAGCCCCTTTTGCAACAATGACCCAATATGTGATTTAAAAATGTGAAAAAAACCAAAAATGTAATGAGTGATCAATATCATAATAGATGCTGACCCCAAAATGTGGCAGTTTTTTGCCCACAGTGTAACAAGTGTTCACATTTTGGACTCAGCATCTGTTACATAATCAACCAGTTATTAAATTTTCAGTTTTTATTTAATGTTTTTTAGTACATTTCAGAACTATGTTACATATTGGGCTCTAACATGCTTTCTTAAAGGGCTTTTATCATTTTTATATACGTATGACTATTTGAACATTCTGAAATTCTTTTGAAACTTAACTGATTTTAAACAACTGAAACATTTTTTTGTATCTTTATATCATTACCCTTCACTAAACCATACTATTTTGGAATAGTTTTAGAATATGATTTGACGGCCCACTTGGGAGACCTCTGTGGCCCACCGGGGGGCCGCGGACCACAGGTTGGGAATCACTGGCCTAGTGGATATGGCTGCGCACCATGAGGTTCGCCCCTTTCATACTCTATCCACTGTCCTCCACTATCCAATTAAAGGCAGAAAAGCCCAAAAAATATCTTTAAAAAAAACAAAACAAACCATACTCCACGTTAACGTCATTCTGAGTGACTGTTTGCTTCAAGACACATTTATATTTGAAACAAATTAATCTTATCTGACTGATGAATCGAGCCTATCAGCTGTCATGGTTTATTGTTATTGCTCCAAAAACAGACAGGAACATAAAACAGCAGCAACGTGTACAGAGGAAATAAAACTCAACTTACACAAAGACGAGTGGAAAATGGTGTCAACTCAGTCCAGTCCTTTAAAAATCAGGTGAAATCAGCCTTTAAGGTGGAGCCAGCACGTGTCATCATGTCTACACCCTCCTGATTCTACGCCGAGTTTTCAGATCGGTGGTCTGCTCTGTCCTGACCTCAGGGTCTTTTTGTTTCTCTCCCAGAACAGAGACGTTTTACTAAATCAAACTTCTGGTAAAGGCTTCTTTCTGTAAGTGCTTCTGACGGGAATCCATATTATATTTAGATCACAGTAAATCTCTCCAGAGTTAAAACCAAACGGACCAGCAGTGGCAGCATTTACTAAACCATCTGCACTCGATTTATGACAGCGGAGGCCGTTTTTATCAAAGTTAAGGACTTAAAGTGTGTTACGTTGGGAAGTTAGAGAAGAATTTAGTTTTCAGGGATGAATTTACCAACCTGAGGGTGGAACTTTCCAGAGGAATTTTAGGAGGTGGGGCTTGCGAGCTAAACACCTATAGTCACGCCTCCATTGAAATAGTGCAAAACCCAAATATTACAATAAAAATGGTGATGGAGACACCAACATTTCTAATAGGGCGGGGCAATTGATCGCAAATTAGATTAAATTGCAATATGACCTGATGCAACACTTTAGATTAGGGAACACATATTCATTAATTTGTAGTCAATAACTAATAATTAGGAGTTAATATATAGAAAAGTCTGAATTCATGGTGCAATACAGGTAGAATAAGGGGTTAATGTGTGCTTAATAAATACGAATTAGGGGCTAGTAAGCTGCTTATATGTATGTTAATAAGTCTAAAGTGTTACCCAACATTCTTATCACCAACAGTTCAATATTTCTATAACCTGTGTCAGAATACCAGAAAAACTTATCAGGCTTTTCCTGATTAAATGTTTAGCTCGGGTCCAAATCAGCTTTCCTGCTTTGGTTTTGTTGTTTGTTCTTTGTTTGTCCCCTTTACCTTTGGAAAGCAACCTTGGGTTCCTTGAAAGGTGCGATAGAAATTATTATTATTATTATTATTATCAGTAGGTGTTTTATGTTCTACACCAGTGTTACTCAACCAATGAGCCAAATTGTTGTAACTTAGCCTTGCAAGACAAACTATCAAAGTGGTGAAAAATGGCAAAAAATGACAAGAGAAAGCAATAAAAATTACTTTAAAATGGTAAAAAAAAAATGGTCAAGAAGCAGCAAAAATTGACAACAAATGGGGAAAAACTAGAGAAATATTTAGAATGTAGAAAAAATGGTCCAAAAGTGGTGAAAAAGGAGTGATAAGTGACTAAAATGTCCAAAAGACCAACAATAATGGGCAAGAACATTTGGAGAAAACTGAAAATTGTCAGGGGGCAGCAACACTGGGCAAAAAATGTGACAAGAAACAGTGAAAAGTGGTAAAAAAATAGGCATATGCAGCAAAAAATGGCAAGAAAGTTTAGTCAGAAAGTAGAAAAATGGTTCAAAAGTGGTGAAAAATGGCAAAAATTACTTTAAAGCACCATTAAAACAAAGTTTAGAGTCGAAAAAAAAAATGGTCAAGAAGCAGCAAAAATTGGCAAAAAAATGGGAGAAACTTCAGAAATATTAAAAAGTAGAAAAAATGGTCAAAACCAAAAATGCTGGGGAAGAACATTCTGGGAAAACTTGGAAAATTGTTAAAAGGCAGCAACACTGGGTAAAAAGTGACAAGAAACTGTGAAAAGTGGTGTAAAAAAAAAAAAGCCAAATGCAACAAAAAATGGCAAAAAAGTTGTGAAACAACTGAAAGAACAGTCAGGAAGTAGAAAAAAAGGTTCAAAGGTGGTGAAAAAAAAGTGGAAAGTGACAAAAATGGCCAAAAAACAATAATTCTGGGGAAGAACATTCTGAGAAAACTAGAAAAATTGTTAGAAGGCAGCAACACTGGGCAAAAAGTGACAAGAAACAGTGAAAGGTGGTAAAAATAGGCATATGCAACAAAAAATGGCAAGAAAGTTGGGATTAAACCAAAAGAAAAATGGTTCAAAAGTGGTGAAAAATGGCAAAAAATTACTAGAAGCAGCAATAAAACTGAAGTTTGGAGTCAAGCAAAAATGGTCAAGAAGCAGCAAAAATTGGCAAAAAAATGGGAGGAACTTGAGAAATATTAAAAAGTAGAAAAAATGCTCCAAAAGTGGTAAGAAAAGGGGTGAAAAGTGACTAAAATGGCCAAAAAAACAATAATACTGGGGAAGAACATTCTGGGAAAACTTGGAAAATTGTTAGAAAAAGTGACAAGAAACTGTGAAAAGTGGTAAAAAAAAAAAAGCCAAATGCAACAAAAAAATGGCAAAAAAGTTGGGATACAACTAAAAGAACAGTCATAAGGTAGAAAAAACGGTTCAAAAATGTTGAAAGAGGAGTGAAAAGTGACAAAAATGGCCCAAAACCAGCAAAAATAGCAATAACATTCTGAAAAAACCAAGGTGAACCAAACTGAACTGATTGGTGGAGACTGAGTTTTACTGCCCCCTACTGGTCTGGTGCTGTTTTGCAGTCAGACAAACTCTTGGTCTTCTTCATCGAACTATTAAAGGGTTGGTAGCAGAATTAGTCAGACTGTCAGTGCTGCTTTATTATTTATAATTACTCTCCTCTTATGATAATTGTAGTAATTGTTGTGGTAATAAAAAAAAGAGTAAAAGTTGGAGTGAGTTTTTTTTAAGACGATAAACTCATTTATTAACCATGTTTGGTCAATAAATCAAGATTATTTTCCTGTTTTTCGTGTGTTTTCTTTACTCCGATTAGCCGATTAGTTGAAATTCAAACTCCATTAAAAAAAAAACAGTTTGAGAGACCAGAATTGTGGTCAGCTCTGTTTCTATTCAAACAGAAAATAACTTGTGTTTGTTAAGTACAGCTCTGATAAATTCTTCAATAACAGAGAAGCAAAAAGAGAAACTCTGAAATCCTCTCATGTCCTGTTTCTTAAGGACTTCTCAGAATAAAAGTCAAAAGTCAACTCTTAACTTTCTGGACGTCTGGACGAATTTTACTTCTCTGCAGAATTCAAAGAGCCAAGCAGCGTAGGAGAAACGTCCCTCCGGTCGTGTTATTTAGCTTTATCTTATCCTTTAACTCTTCCAAGATAAATCAGACATTTAAACCCAATAGCTTGATAAAGATCCAACCTCCTGTGCAGAAACATGAACTCGGTGCCAGAGTGAAAGATTTCACTCCTGAGACGGATTTAAGAGCCAAGATAAACCCAGTTAGAGCTTGTTGATAATTCACATTTCATGTTTACAGCCTGAAACAAACTTCTCTGAGTATCCAAGACAAAAATCAACAACCTCTTTAAGACCTTTACACTGGTCTGATACCAAGAGATCCAGTCAGTTCACATCAAATTGATCCATATTCTGTTTGTTTTGAAAGTTTGGACCTGCAGACTAAGAACACAGAGACTCATGTTACAACCTGACAAATAAAAAACAGTCAAACCAAATCACACGAGCAGCAGAAACACTCAGAGAGAAGAAGGTGACGAGATTAAAACTCATTTAGCTGTTTACTGATGCCAATACCATTATTATTTTTGCTGCACACCTAATTACAGAGATCAGCAATATTTCCTTCCATCATGAATTGAGTATTTCATCACATGTATTTCTTTATTCTATGAAACCTGTGTTATTTGAACACATCTTTAAACTATTAAAATATAACATGTTTTTTTGTGTTTTGGTTCCTCAAACCCCCAAAATGTCAGGTGGTGCAACCGTCCTGACAAGTATCCACAGTAATTAAACTCTAAAAATTGAATGTCAGTTATTGTAAATAGAAATTAAAAATACAGTGGCATTATTTTATGCTTGAACCTTTTTAAATAAAACATTCTTTGCAAATAAAAAGAATTTTAAAGCTGTTGAGAAATGTAAAAAACTTTTGTCCCGTAATTTTCACCTTGTCAAATGTCAGGGTGGTGCAACCGTAACATTAGACTTTTATTTTAAAGTGAAGAGAATAAAACAGGAAACAGGAAACTGCATCAGCCAGAGGAGCCCAAATGACATTTGTGACCAAGTGGAAAAGTTTGTAGATTTCTCTGAAATACTGATAAAAAAGGTTTTTTCACTTCATTGGTGACTGGAACAATTTCCATGTCAGGTGGAACAACCAATGTAATAATGTGAAATGTTATTTTAACATCAAATTATTTATCTTATTCACAAATAAAAGAAATGAAACACACAAAATGAAAATGTATGAGTGCAGCCAGACACCAGGGGGCGGGGCATCTGCTGGAGGCTTCAGTTTGAGCCAAACGTCGTCACGTCCACTCATTATACAGACTATGGTGGTCACACTCCACAGAGAAGAGAGGAAAGAGCGAAAAAATAATGTTGTAAATTATTATTATATTATTATAAAGCGTGCAAACAAAGGCAGACTTCCTCTACTCCAGTTAAACGCTCCGATAGACGTGTGTTAACAACACAACACGTCTTGCAGTTTGGGAATGAAGCTCAACTGACGCAGTGCAGACGGAAAAAAAGTATAAAAGCCTCACGTGTTCTCTTGTGAGAAAAATACAATACAGTAAACAAATACCAACGATGGAAAACAACAACAGAAGAAAGGAACCAGAAAGTGAGACAGTATGTGTCAGTAACAAGGTTCCTACAAATCCTTAAAAAATCTTAAATTCATTAAAGTGTTTTATTCTGGTCTTAAATAAATTTCTCAAAGGTCTTAATTTTCTATTTCAAATGTCTATTTTTTTTTTCTCAGGACTTTTCGAGAAGGAGATGTGGAGTGAAAACTGTCTGACAAACTGCTGATATAAATCTTTATCGGCATCCTGGTTCAGCGTTTGCTCTTTTACATACATTTATTGAACCAAAGAGCACTGAGGATCACTTTATGTTCAATAAACGGACAAAAAATAAACTGGATTGAGTCTCATTGAGTGACACAGGCAATGATTTGGTTGTGAAACAGCAGGATCACAAAACCATCGACTATATTTATGTTTTTGGTCTTAAATTTCATTCAAAGTAGCATTAAAAAAGTCTTAAAAAGTCGTAAATTTGACTTGCTGAAACCTGCAGGAACCCTGGTGAGCTTCTGTTGTGGCCTTTGCGAATCGTCCAACACCTTCTGGCCACCGTAGAAAGGGTTTGATTCTTCGATTTTATTGTTTGGTTCCTTTCTAACCGAATCTTTCCCGTCTGCAGTGAACGTCCCGGGCACGGTGGTGGACGCCATGAGCCGACAGGAGTCTCTCCAGTCCTTCAGCAAGAACGGCAAACCCTCGTCCTCCTCGTCCACGCCCTCCATCACGCCGGTACGCGGCTCCATGGTCTTCCCTCACTCCCCCTGCCCGCGCAGCTTCTCTCTCCTGGACAAGGTCGGGGTCAGCGCTCAGTCGGACTCCGGCTTCGGTCAGATGGGCTCGAAGAACCAGCGAGTCCTGGCGAGTCCCACGTCCACCAGTCAGCTCAGCAGCGACTTCAGCGACTGGCACCTGTGGAAATGTGGCCAGTGCTTCAAAACCTTCACCCAGAGGATCCTGCTGCAGATGCACGTGTGTCCGCAGAACCCCGACAGGTGAGCGCTCGCTGTTTACCAGGGCTGAACCATTTATCCTTTTCTAAAGCTGTGATTTTTTCCTGCTCCTGACTGACCCAGGATCTGTTATATCAGCTGTTTCACACACACCTGTCTTTGAGTGTGAGACTGTTGGAAAAATACTTTTTTCCTTCAGATTGTTGTTGATTTTATTTTATTAAACTTGACACAATTAGGATATTTTGCGCTACATCATTTTTAAAAGTTAAGAGTCAAATATCGCTCTTTTTGTTCTTCAGTTTTTATAACTAAAAATACAATTTAAAAAGTCAGATTTATAAATAACAAGAATAGGTGTTGGACTTGGGGATTTGATAAAAGTCAAAATTCGACTATTTATCAAAAAATCTTCTTTAAAAGTTTTTTTTTTTGCCTTTTATCCTTTGATTTTTTATTTCTTTCGCATAATTTTGACTTAAATCTTAGAATTCTGATTCTTTATATCAAAATTTCAACTTTTTATCTCAAACACTGCCTTTATTTCAAAACTTAGACTTTAGTCATCTTAAAATTTTGACCTTAAATGAGAAAGTTTGGACTTTTTTCACATAATGTTAAATTAATTTCTTAAACTCTGGAAGTTTATTGACTTTTTGTCTCAGAATTTTGTCTTTATTTCTCAAAATTTCCACTTTTCATATTAAAATATTGACCTTTCATCTCAAAGTCAGAAACAATTCTTACCTTCAGTTTTTATTTTCATCCTCACATTAGAGTAAAAGCTTTAGATGTTTCAATGGTTTGATGTAATTTTCTGTCAAGTTTGTAAATGTTTCTGTACATCGTGAAAATTTCACTAAAGTTTGATTTAAAGAAAATTGTGAATCGAATAGAAATCGCTGTATCTGCCAGAAAAATCGCAATTAGATCTTTTTCTAAAACAGTTCGAGGAACATGACAGAGGACGTCAGACTCCTAAACCTGATGTACGACTCTGTGAGAGGCAGCGAACACACACACACACACACACACACACACACACACACACACACACACACACACACACACACGTCTGAGGGTGATTTACGGCTGCAGTGGTGTCATCATGGCTCCATTTGTGTTTGACAGAAAGTGGGAGTTTGTGGATGAGAGTGAAGAGAGTGTAAAAGTGTTTGAGTGTGTATAACATCTGCCAACTTAATTATAAACAGCACGGACGGAGGAAGGAGGGGAGAAGAAGAGATGAGGTGTGTGTGTGTTCGTATATGTGTGTGTGTGTGTGCAGCAGGGACTGAGGATGTATTGGAAATTTTTTGCTTAGCCTTATTTTTTGCGGGGAGAGTCAGAGCAGCGTATAAATCAGCGCTGTGCGTCAGTGAGAAATACCTCGCCTTACGGTGACGGGGCCAGGAAAACAGATGCCACTTATTCAATAAACTAATACTCATAGGGAAGAAAAATGTGGGCTGGATATGGAGGGGCGCAGGGGGGTCGATGTGGAGCTGCCTGTCAATAGGAAGGTTTTATGGGACAGAGGAGCAGATAAAATTCAGCTGAACAAGCCAAACGGCCTCAGTCCTGGAGCTCCAAGGACCCAATGTACCTCACACTCACCGACGCACGGACGCTTGTTTATCACAGACGTCACTTTTCCACCAGTTCCTCTCCAAGATCTCTGAGGGCTTTGAAGGGAAACTTAATCCCAACAGAGACTCAAACCAGTTTGTCTAGAAAACCTCCAGAAGAAGACCCAAACATGGTCACATGGGTCTATCAGCTGATTTGAGTCCCCTCATGGCCCAATTGTTGGAAAACAAACACTAAAGTTCCCTCTTTAATGACAAAATGTGCTCCAAAGTGCCTTCCTGGTTGGCAAACATCACTAATCTGCCCATTTGACTGGTTAAAGCATGATAAACTGGCCTTCTGGGAGCCAAAACCATTGACTGTATATAGAATAAACAGCGTGGCTCCTCCTGTCACCGTTCTACGATTTTGAAGCCAAAAACCCCGTTTCTCTAGCCGCCATTGTGCAGCCAGAGACTGCGCAGTAGAGAATTTCCGGTGGAGCCAAGTAAAAAAGAGAAATAAAAATATTTATTTCTTCTTCTTCAGAAGGTTTAGTCTCCTTTTGGCTCTTTCCTGAAGTTTCTTATATCCCTGATAAAAACTACTCACGAACGGCAGCTGTCAACTATCGCAAAACTAAACTTATATCGCGGTTTTTAACGTCCAATAACTAATGAGAAACTAACTTCTCAGAAAAAAACACCTGAACACCATGCAGCCAGATGACATCATCATACTACCTTAGAGTAAGGATGAGAGAAACGTTTCTACCAGGTATCGTAATTTTTTTAAGTTTTCCCGGCTCATATCTGGAATACATGGGGAGGCGGGGCTTATGACCTATACTGCAGCCAGACACCAGGGGGCGGGGCTTCTGACCTATACTGCAGCCAGACACCAGGGGGCGGGGCTTATGACCTATACTGCAGCCAGACACCAGGGGGCGGGGCTTATGACCTATACTGCAGCCAGACACCAGGGGGCGGGGCTTATGACCTATACTGCAGCCAGACACCAGGGGGCGGGGCATCTGCTGGAGGCTTCAGTTTGAGCCGAACGTCGTTACGTCCACTCATTATACGTCTATTATGTGTAGAACCCAAAAAAACTTCCACTCAGCTCCTCAGGTGATTTGGTGTTGTTATTGTCTGCCCTGTGTGTCTTTTTTCGTCCTCTGCTTTATTAAAATCTACCTCACTCTTAGTTTACTGAGTCTAAGGGGGCTTTCACAACTGTCTTTTGGTCCGAACTTTCTGACTTTTTTGTTTGATAGGTGTGAAACCTCCCACGGACCTTGGTCCAGACCAAAAGAGGTGGTCTCTCTCGGTCCGGACCAATCGGGACCACGGTCTGGTTCACGCCCAGTGTGAAAGCTTCAGACCAATGACAGGAAATTACGACAGGACTACGGGAAAAAGGAGACTCCTAAGAACGGGAAATTTAATTCAATGAAGTTATGCTTCACTAATGACAGCTAATCTTTTCAGGAGTTTTATAAGACGTACCTTCTCTCAAGAGTCGGTGTTGCGATGGCTCGGTAGTTTTTATACTTTCTCCTCCTTAAAGTTGTCGTGTAAATATAAAATTCAGAAGACGACCCTGGATCAGACTTACGTGCAGCTCTTCAAGTTGTTGCAACAACTATCCGGTTCTCGATACCCATCCCTAGTGTACGGTCAGGAATCCTTTTTGAAGGTCAGGTCTTTTCGAGGCCTTGGTGCTGTTGGTTTTTTTTTGTTTGGATGTTGTGGATCTGAAAGTTTTTCTCATGGCAGAACTGAAGTGGACGTAGAAGGTTTTAAAGTTTCTTTAAGGTCTCTGAGGTTGATGTCAGACAGTAAACCTGATCTGTAGCTCTGTTGGTGAAAGAGTTCGTCTCTGGTTTCTTTACCTCCCCCCCCCTGTCTCTCTTCATCCATATTTATTGATGTTTATTTGACGGGAACATTTGGAGACTGACGGCTCTTTACGCCTCTTTCTGGTCCGTTTTCTCCTGCTGACTCTTTCTGTTCCTGAACTTTTTCTTCCTCTCTGTCATTTCGTCTGAATCCATCATCAGACGTTTGTTTACGTCCGCGAGGCCTCGGTTTAGGTGGGGTGGGGGGGCAGGGGGGGGCGTTTGGATCCAGTCTGAGTCTGGTGTCAGGAAACTGTTGAAGTCTTGCGATGGCGCTGAGTGATGAATCAGGAATCAAACCTGAACAAACTCTGTTTCCATTCACAGGTTTGACACGCTACAGCAGCGTCTCAGTGTAAACGGCCACGCTGAATGGAATTAATAACCGCCGTGTGTGTGTGTGTGTGTGTGTGTGTGTGTGTGTGTGTGTGTGTGTGTGTGTGTGTGTGTGTGATGGATGTGTTTACCAGGGCGGTGTTTGAAGGAGTCGTTAGAAACTTTTGAGCAAAACGAGCTTTTCTTTCTCAACACTTTGATCTCTGGCGTTGGGCGCTCAGGTCTCTTTCTGTCGGCTGATGTTGTTTACGCAGCGGCATGTTACGTGTATACGGACACAATCAGACGTGTTTACGAAAGGACGCAGAGTTTACAGCTAATGAAAGTGGGAATCATCACAGGCTCGGTTCTATAGAGGAATTAAATGCCCGTTTTGTCATTTGTTTCTAACATCTAGCAGAGCCTTGTCAGGGATTTGGCCTCAGTCCCCGCCACGATACGCTCCAACGTTTATCCTTCGCCATCCCTCGTTTCATGAGCGCCATAATCTCATCGGGTAAATGGAGCGTGCGTAACGTTGAACTGTGTCTCAGGTAAAAAACCTCATGAGTTCATAAGTGAAGAGGCAGTGAAAGTTTCTGACGTCTCAGTGATGAAAGTTTAAATACTCTTCACATGAAGTAAAGAACTTCCACAAAACTGGAACAGAATGATCTGATTCTACTGTTTGTCTCACAGACTTTAAACATTTGTTTGTTGCTGCTGTGTTTCAGAGCTTATAACCGAAGAACCATAGAGTCAAAATTCATCAGTGACGCCTCATTTAAAAGATTAGATTCAACTTTTTTGTTATTGCACATGTCACAAGTTCAGGGCAACAAATGCAGATAACATCTAACCAGAAGTGCATAGCAGTGAATAAATAACTATGTGCAATATAAAACATATTATCACACACATATTATATGTAGAAGGTGTTGAGCTGATCAGTGCCGATTCTAGGGTGTGATGGGGCCCCAAGCAAAAATTTGCAAGGGGCCCCTCTGACAAGTGTTGACATAATAATCTGAAATCGACAGAAAAAGGTCAGACACTCAAACTTTTTCAAAATATATTATTATTATCGAATATTTTGAAAGTTGTGCAAAAACAGGGAAAACTGTGTTCGAATGGATTACATCATTAAAAACTATTTACAGCAAAAAAACAAACAAATATGTCAAACAAAAGAACAACAAAACAATGCAACTTTTAAAAACAATATGTGTGTTTTTACCAAAACAGTAGCCAGGACTTCACCTTTGTTATCAAAGTTTATGTTTGGGGCTTATTTAAATTGTAAATATTCTCCAAAGTTATCTTTTTTCACTCCCTGAAGGGTAGCTCCTCTTCATCTTGCGTTGTTGTTGTCGGTTTCATACGTTGATTGACAAACTTCAGTAAAGTAACGGCCTGTAGCGTTGACCGAAGGATGACATGGGGCCACTTTAGGGGGGTATCCGTCAAAGATGTCATTGCAATTTGGCCACGAATTGTTTGATGTAGATCGTGGGGTTAATGGTCACTGCAGTTGCTACATCTTAGACATTACTGTGGAGTCAAGTTCGTCAGCCCCCCCTAGTGGTTCGGGGCCCCAAGTAGCTGCCTGCCTCGCCTGTTGGCAAGCAGCGGCTCTGGAGCTGAGATTATGTTAATAACTATGGCTTCATGTAGGGCTGGGGGATAAATCGAATATACTCGATATATCGCGGGTTGTTGCACGTGGGATGTATAAAATAACTATATCGCGACCATCCAGTATAAATTGCCAGGTAAATGTTTTGAGGCGTCAGTCTGTAATTTTCTTCAGTTGCGTTTCTTTCTCTCTCTGCTGCTGCTTCTCACACTAAACAGTTCACTCCCCCGCCCATCCAGAAAACTCTCCTCATGCGTGTTTCTGTGTTGGAGACGAGAGAAAAGTCGCTGCTTTGTCACCTGTGTGATCCTCACCTGATTATCTCCCAGCTCTTCACCACAAAGAAGAGAAACAAACGCGACGTGTTCTTAAGGTTCAGTTTCATTCTGTCTGAGCTTCATTTGGCGTTATTTACCGCTGAATACCAAAAAACGTACACCAAGGTCTAATAACGCTCTAAAAATAAAACTCTGAGCTGTAAAGTAAACAGAGGAAGGGGGAGAATCCTCAAACTGTCGTGTTGCACGTTAAAGATTCCCACAGATGTTTCACGGAGCGTTCATTCACGCGTCTCGGTTTATTGCCCAACTAACTTCCTGTTATCAACCTGCGTGTCCTTCAAAATAAGAGCACACTGTAAAACTAACAGAGTCCTTTCTCTCTCCTCCGTGTCAGCTTCGAAGCACTCACGGACACAAACAACCACACACCTACTGACGAGCTCACTCTGCAGACAGAGAACCACCAAAAGAAACAGAAATAAATCTCTGCTTTTTAAAGCATTTTCAGCGCTATAAGATACCAACACTCCTTTAAGTTTAACTTTCGCCTCCGCTGTTGACAGCGCACCAAAAGTGACGAACTGACGTTTTACGATGACGCAATGACGTGACTCCAACTCTGCTCTCGCCGGTGGAAAACCAAACAGGTTTTTAGGAAGAACGGGATTAGAACCATCTAAGCACGAGCACATAAACCAGCACAGAATACATTATATGCTTTCATGCCTTTTTGTTGTTTTTTAAAATCAACTTAGCTTTGATAAGAAACTACAAAACCCATTCAGAAACACTTCCATCAGAACTTTTGCACCAGAACATTTATACCATGATATGAGCCCTAGGTTCACCAAAAATCGTGACATTTTAGCTCCCAGTCACGGTTTTTACCTTATGCAGCTCCAGCGAATGCTACTGGCCAGTCAAGCAGAGAGCAGATGTATAAATCAGGCTCTCCTGGCATCAAATCTCCATGTATCAAAGTGGAGACACTTTTGTCTTGTAGCCAGAAGTCTGAGGAAAAAAAAAAGACTCGAGCGTTGTCGGATTCACAGTGAGGAGGAAATGTTTTAAGACTGTGAAGCTGCTGTTTTTTTATGTGCTGCACCATAACTGAGCATTTAACTGGTATTTCAGGTCAATAACGATCAAAATAAAACTAATTAATAATTTGACTGACTAAAACTGTAAATATGGAGCAGTTAAAACGTAAATTCTTGTGTTCACTGTCACTTTAAACGGACTGTTGTGGATCAGACCACACAGCCTCACTCTGAATCCATCACAGCACCAAACGCTAACACATTTGTTGTAATCAAAGTAATGTCTTCAAATATTTATGATTAATTATCTTTGAAACCGAATGTGAGTCTGATCTGATGTTTAAACACGAAGCCTCGTTCTTCTCTGCGTTTGCTGAAAGACTCTGAAACAGAACAATGAGCTGGAAGTGTTTGCATGTGAGGCTGTTTCTCTCTGCTGCTAAACAGTTGACGTTAAGGAGATTTATCACTTTACAGTGAGGACGTATTTGCATATAACACTAACACAGATGTGTGTTGTCCCTGCCGGACACACAGATGTGTTGAAAAATGACTTTATTCCTTTTTTTTTCCAGCGTGTAGCCGCAGGAGGAAGTGGTGACGATCCATCAGAGTGATGGACGGGCTGGAGGAAATCCACTCTGACTCTATTTTTATCTGTCATGTTTGCTGGAAACACGCTGCCTCTGGATCTGAAGAGGTTTTTAACAAACACACAGACAGTTTCAACTACGCCCACTGAAACTAGGGCTGGGTAATAAATCAAATATACTCCATATATCGCAGGTTGTTGCACGTAAAAACGTATTTTTAAAAAGTTCTTTTAGTTGACCAACATTTCAAAGATTTTAGGTTCATTATTTTTTAGTATTTTTAATTTGAGCACCCAAAAATGTCAGGTGGTGCAACCGAATATATGAAAATATATTTATATGTTCCTGTTATTTTTTCTGTGTGAAATTATTGGCAAGTATCTCTCAAGTGTCTGTAGTGACTCATACATTTTCATTTTGTGTGTTTCATTTCTTTTATTTGTGAATAAGATAAATAATTTGATGTTAAAATAACATTTCACATTATTACATTGGTTGTACCACCTGACATGGAAATTGTTCCAGTCACCAATGAAGTGAAAAAACNAGCATAAAATAATGCCACTGTATTTTTAATTTCCATTTACAATAACTGACATTCAATTTTTAGAGTTTAATTACTGTGGATACTTGTCAGGACGGTTGCACCACCTGACATTTTGGGGGTTTGAGGAACCAAAACACAAAAAAACATGTTATATTTTAATAGTTTAAAGATGTGTTCAAATAACACAGGTTTCATAGAATAAAGAAATACATGTGATGAAATACTCAATTCATGATGGAAGGAAATATTGCACTCAGACACAAAAAAAGGGGGACGTCACCTCATTGACTCACTTACTAAGTGAAACCTCAATGATTTACAGTGAATAGAAAATCAGCCCACATTTCATTCTGAACATTCATGTCGCTGAAAGTGAAAAAGAATGAGTCAAAACGTTTTGTAGATCTTATACCGTCAATCTGCTCATGCCTCTAGATTAGGGATGTCCAAACTACGGCCTGGGGCCCAATTGTGGCCCGCAGTCTATTTTCAAGCGGCCCCCAGCTCTCATCTTACCATGTGTTAGTTTTGTCTCCTAAATGAAATTCTAATTGTTTACATTTACAGTTCCTGTCAAGTGCTTGAAATAAATCTGAATATATCTGGTAACGTTTCACAAAGATTTGGACTGTGCACAAACAACTTTATAAAGTTAAAGCTCTGTACAATCTGCAAAAACTCAACAACTTTTACAGCTGACATTTAACTGCATTTGGCATGATGCAAAAATGTGTTTCATGAGTTGTTAAGAATAAAAAAAAAAACACATAAGAGGACCAAAAAACTGAGTTACAGATATGAAACGGTCAAAAAAAAGACAAAAGTTGAAGCATAAAATGGTTCAGAATGCAGGATCAGAGATATTTGTGGTTTAAAATGTTTTTATAATTGTCGTATAAACAAACGTGATAAAGTTCTGATCCTGATCCTGACGCACAGTTGTTAAATATTTTTACCAGGTTTGGTTTTATCTCAAAAGTTTGCAATAACAGCACAAGAATGTTTGACTTAACCATTTTTTTTTTTAATTTTAAAGAAACCACTAAAAAGAAATAGTTAATCAGTCCCCGGCCCTTGGTCATTTTCACAGTTTCCAAACTTCTCTTTTGATAAAAAGTTTGAACACCCCTGCTCTAGATAATGAAGCAGAAAAAAAATCTAAGTTATATTTTTCTAAAATGATTTGGCGACCCCCAAAAAATCATCTCGCGACCCCAACCAGGGTTGAGAATGGCTGTGTTAGGATATAGCCAAAGAAATATCGAGGTATTAGTTTCAGCCCTAACCTAAACTACATCTCCCATGATCCTCTGCTTCCCCCTCGGACGGTCTCTGTGATGATGCGACGTTATCGGCTGAACGGTTGGTTTTTGTTCCAGGCTCGTTTGATGAGTACGGCTGGTTGATGAGTGGACATTATGAGAGCGTTCTGCTTTAATAGATCAGTCAATACGACCAGAGAGAGAGATGGAGAGAGAGAGAGAGAGAGAGAGAGAGAGAGAGAGAGAGGGAGAGAGAGAGAGAGAGAGAGAGAGAGAGAGAAACTGGGATTGATGTCGGTGAGAAACAGCGAGAAGCAGGAAAATAGTTTGAATTTTTATCAGTGTGTTTTTCCCACATACAAACAGGATATATGTGTGTGTGTGTGTGTGTGTGTGTGTGTGTGTGTGTGTGCATGTGTGTGTGTGCTGAGAGGGAGTAACTAACACATAACTACTCCGCCGTCGTCACTAAATATCGGCGAACAGAGCCCCCCTATTACAGAAGTATGCTCCGCCTGTCTGCTCAGCAGAAGTGCCGCGTCTATCTTCAGACATACCTAATCTCGCTGAGGTATGCCCAGTTAGTTGTGTGTGAGGTGGGACGTAGTGACGTGTGTGTGTGTGTGTGTGTGTGATACACACTGAGTCCTAATTCAACTCCCATGTTTATAAAACACCTTTAGTTCAAGCTCATTTCAGCCTCCACCTCTGAACTGATCCTCACTTTTTTCATTCCATCACTTTGTGACAGTGTCACCTTAAAGTAAACTATAAGTCCATATGCAGGTAAAGAAAAAGAGCACAAAAAGAAAGGAGAATAAAAGTGTTCTTTGTGATGGGCTTGAAGTTAAATGTTCCCTGTAAATAAAATATGTATGGGTGCTAAGAATGAAAATTACGAATGGGTGCCAAGAAATGTGTATGATGTATGGGCGTAAAAAATAAATGAATGTACGACAACTGAAATGATATAAGTAGGATGTGTCGTAGAGGAAGGGGTTGGTTGGTCGGAGAGAGTCACCGGGAAAACAAAGGTGGAAAGGAAAAAACGGGACACGAATTCAGACTATCTATGTGCTCTAAAAGTGACTTATGAAATAAAACTGTGAACTGATTTTCACAGTCGCTGATAAGAATCGCAGAATTTGTGGATGTTAAGCGGCTGCGCTCCTCCTGCTGACGCTGAGGAGAACAAAGAGGCTGTTTGCTGACTTTTCTTTTACCTGGAGATCCAGTGAGATCGTTTCATTTTTTGTCTTTTTGCTCGGCCTGGTATACCAGATTATTTTTGTTTGATCAAACTTTTTTTTAGGACTGTTTCCTTTTTTTATTTCCTTGTGAATTATGGGATGTTTACGTGCGTAAAGACACTTGGGGTTGGACAGTGCATGGCGTCGACGAACTTTTATCTAAATTAAGACTCTTTAAAACAGCTTTTCGTTGTCAACCGGGGAATTTGCGTTGAAAAAGGAAGTTTGATTTATTAAGAAGTGAGAAATTGCATTTTGGGGTTTATTGGGGGTTTCCTCATTGTTTTTGTGTTTTCATTGTTGTTTGGGGCTGTCGGGTAGTGGGATCATTAAATACCCGTTGCGGCCTAATTTCGATTTTTCTCTATGATGTTTTGATTCTGGTCAGTCAAAGAGTGAGTTTGAATTGTTTTTGATTGGGTTGAGTTACTTTTTTTAGCTGTTGGTTTCCCGTAAAGATTCCCCCTTGTGTTGTAGCGCAGGATTCTGAGCGTTACAACTTTTGTAACATCTGAATGTTTTGTCTCTCATGAGCTGAAGTTCCTCAGGAAAACAAACTTTTACCGTTAAATTCTGGACTGAGAAACAGAATGTGCTCTTTATCTTATATTCAGACTCACTTTTTTGCAGTGTATTAATAAAGTCTAGATCAGCAATTCCCAACCTTTTCCAACTCAGGGCCCACTTTTAAGTCTCAAAAATGTTGGGGCCCACCTTTGACCCAATTAGTACGGAGGATATTTTTATTTTTTTAGTGAACCTTTATTTTACCAGGAGTTTTCCCGTTGAGATAAAAAAAAAATCTCTTTTACAAGGGAGTCCTGGCTAAGACAGCAGCACATGTTTCATAGTCAGCCATACAGTCAGTCACATAAAAACAATAACAAGAATTAAGTCAATAAAATGATAATAAAACAATTACTTTGTTTATATAAAATGCCTTATTCGTAACAATGACCTGAAATGTAACATCAACCCAAAATGTGATTAAAAAAATGTAATAAACCCAAAATGTAATAACTTTTCAATAATAAAACAGATGCTGAGCCCAAAACATCAGAACTTTTTCCCCAAAATGTAACAACTTGTTACAATTCATTGTTAAGTTTCAGGTCATGTTACCTATTTGGCTGTAACACACCTTCTTAAAGGACTATTTTTTTATATATGAATATCTGAACATTGTTAATTTCCTTTAAACATGGCTGAGTTTTAACATTCTTTACATTATTCTGTTTATTTGTATCTTGTATTTACACTTGGACCAGACTTTTTTGGTGGAATTTGGCGGCCCATTCGCAATACTTTCACGGCCCGTCGGGGGGCCGTGGACCACAGGTTGGGAACGGCTGCTCTAGGTTATAATCTGACTCTGCCCGTCCTCTGGTGATTACACAGTTTTTCTTCTATTTTTCTTTTTTCTTTTTTTTTTTAACTCAATATGTTTAAAAATCATGGCGACAGTTTGCAGCAGTTAAAGCTCAGAGAAATAAAAAAGTCAAGTCTGTTCGCCAAGAAACTCTGTTCCCATATCATCTCTTTCACACACACACACACACACACACACACACACACACACACACACAGCTCTCATCAGCTCATGTGTTAAAGGTGTGGACGCAGCGACACGTCGACTCGCTCTCTGCTGTTGTTACCACATGTTGTGTTGAAAGGTGACATGAGGTTTATTGTCCTGAACGTGACTTTATGGATCACACACACACACACACACACACACACACACACGCACACACACAAAGAAATGTGGGAACAACACGACCGCCTCAAACCAGACGTCTGCGCCGTGTTTGTGTGAACAGGTCGTGGCGTCGACGTGCGGCGTATTTCAGCGTCCGTGCTGTCAGCGGCGTGTAACCCGCTCCGTTAACGGGCGACAGGAGAAACGCCGCCGTCGACTTTAACGACTTAATTACAGCTCAGAGGTTTGATGAAGCTGATGTGTGTGTGTGTGTGTGTGTGAACATATTAACATGTGCTTATCTGTGCAGATATTTGAGTTGCAGATGCAGCCGTGTGTGTGTGTGTGTGTGTGATGGAGGTGTTTATGCTTCACCTCCTCCTCCTCCTCCTCCTCCTCCTCCTCCTCCTCTCTGCGCTGTAATAAACAATAACCGGGCATTAATCTCCCAGCCTGCTGCCTTAATAAATAATATCCACACATTCATCAACTTAAACTATTCACAATCAATGCAGCTCTTCATAGAAAACCCACCTAATAAATAGTGGTGCGGCCCACTGAGGCGTGAACTTATAGACCAGCCGCTGATAAATGAACGGGGGGGGGTGCGGGGGTGCGGAAAATACACCTTTTGACGTTCACTCTTAAAAAGCTAAAATATAATGTGATAAAATGAGAATAATGAAAGGACACACACACTCACACACACACACACTAAATAATTTCGCGACTTCTACAGCCAGATAAACAAAATAAGATCAAGACCCGACAAATGGATAAACATTCTCGGACCACACAGAGTTTTGTCTTATTGGTTTCAGAATAAGAATCACTTTATTTTCTGACTGCGGGCGCCGCACAGGGATCTGTCCCTACACACACTCTACACACACACTCCTACACACACACTCAGAGGAGTAAAACAAGTGTTTGAAACACAGAGACGATGACAGAGGAATGATAAAACGAGCTGAATTTGAGTCTTCAGGGTTACACCAGGGGTGGAAGTAATTCATTACAAATACTCAGATTACTGCAAATAAGTAGTTTTTTGGGGTACTTGTACTTTTATGAGTAGATTTTCAAGTCTGTACCAGAAAATGAAAGAAACAATAATAATAATAATAACTTTATTTATAGAGCACCTTTACAAACAACAGTTCACAAAGTGCTTTACAGCAGGGACAAAATCAACAAACAACAAACAAACAAACAGTGAATCAAATAGCGAGCAACAATAAAAATTAATAATCATACAGACCAATCGGAATTAAAAGAGAAGAGAACTCAGGCAGAGCAAGACCCTATGATGAGACCATGAGGAGGTGAGAAGGAGTAAAAAAGCAAAACAGGAACAATAGAGAAGATAAAAACAACAATGAAATATAGCAGTGAATAAATAAGGTAATAAAAAGATAAAACAGCCTAAAAATTAGAGTGGAAATGAAAACTGGAGCGCTCAACTCATTGAAAATAATAGAATAAATAAATAAAAACATAAATAATTAAAATAAACTCGTAAGTGAATGAATGAATAGGGCGATAATAAATAAATAAATAGATAAATAAATAAATAAATAAATAGATAGATAAATAAATAAGTGAGTCAGCTCTGTAACAGGGTGGTAAAAAATACAAAAGAGGACAATAGAGAGGTGAAGAGATAGACACAGTGATAAGAATAGGAAGAATAGGAAGAAGAGGAAGAAGACGACATCACATAAAAGCAAGACGGTAAAAGTGTGTTTTAAGAAGAGATTTAAAAGATGATACTGAGTCTGCGAGCCTTTCCAGCAGAAGCACAAGACAATAACCTTTTCACTTAGTGCAAGTAAATATATAATATAAGTTATAACACAATTTGAAACTATTTTAATGAGGTATTATTCTTTTAACTTACAAAGAATCAAAAAAACTTAATTTAACAAAATTACCTCAATTGCAACATTTTGGTTGTTGGAGGTAAAATCACTTAAAGGAACCCCGACTGTAAGGACTAACAGGCATGAATCTGCTTAAATGTTTGTCTCAAACTAGAATTTGTTGTTAAAGACATAACATATTGGTTTTTCTTTTTAAAAAAATACAGTTTAAAACACAGTTTCTATCCTTCAGCCATTGTTTTACTGCAGCAATGCATTCTGGGTTGATGATGTAGATTGGTTGCTTGGTGCATCTGGATTTGGCCGTTTCCTCACTACTAGTCGCCGTAAGTCACGAGGTTTGAGGAGGGAAAAAAACATAATAATGCCACATGTGGCTGCTTTTGGGTGAAAGGTCAATAACCTGAGATATCAAAGTTGAAATTCTGAGACAAAATGTCAAGTTTTGGGGGAAAAAAAGACAAAATCGTAAGATAAGAAGTCAAAATTTNATTTAGCCGGCCCATGCTGATGAAAGAGCTGACAGGTGTGGGTCATTATAAACGGAGACTAAAGCCAAATGCTGTGCCGACTATTTTCCAACACAAACCCACAAAACTTCCTCTGGAAACCACTGAAGTCCGCTCCAGGACTTATATGATCCTGTATGAGATCCAGCCCGGTGCAACCATATGACGTCACTACCCAGACGTTATTGCGGCGTAAACAACAATGGCGGCCTACAGGTGAAAATATTTTTTTCAAATTTTATACAAACTAAGATATTTTGAGAGATTTTATTATGGTTCTTATGTAGCTGGTAAAAACACTGATCATTTAGGAAAATAACGTTCTGGTAGCCAGGGGAACTTTTAAGACAGTATCCACTCAAAGTCTGCTTTGCAAAAACAACAACAACAAATTCTGCCCTGACTAAAATTAAGACCAGAATATAACATTTTAATGAATTTAAGACTTTTTTAAGAATGTGTAGGAACCCTGGGACATTAAGGATGTTTGTTTCCTCTCAAGTGCAGCATCAGTCGGGTGTTTCTTAATGACACTTTGAATAAAATAAATAAATGAGAACTATGCTGCCACCTTCAACTAAAAGAGTCTCCGGTAAAGAGAAATTTTAGACAAACTAAGATATTTTGAGAGATTTTATTATGGTTCTTATGTAGCTGGTAAAAACACTGATCATTTAGGAAAATGACGTTCTGGTAGCCAGGGGAACTTTTAAGAAACAACAACTAGAAAACAATATTATGAAGAATTAAACTGTAGAAGTTCATTTAAAATGAACATCACACAACTGAAAAGCTGAATTCACCTCAGCTACACTTTTTTTGTATCATAGTATCGATACAACAACAAAATAGTATTGTATCTGGATACAGTGTTTAAGTATCGATATGTTTGACAATCCAACCTGTTCCCTCATCTCTTCTTTGAATGTCACTCTAGAAATTTAGCGATTTAGTGGAAGGAGACGAGGCTTTTGAGGAGGTTTTTGTCCTCTCTCAGATGCCGTCTGATGGTTATTCGGCTGCATTCGACTCCAGTAACGACTTTTATTTGGGTCGAGGATCGTCACGAGTCTTCAGCCAATCAGATCCTCAGACTCTGAAAGGTTTTTGGCTCTGACGCTCCACTTTTTTTGTTCCATAACCTCAATTCTCAGGCTGATTCCGGTAAAAACTGTAGGACAGACTGTTTCTGATATTTGTGATTTCTGTGAGCAGAGGAGAGTAAGAGTTTAGAGAAAGTTAAAATAAGATAACAGAAGCAGAGACTCTGAGTGTGTGTGTCTCAACAAATAGAGTGTGTTCGATTAGATCTGCTGCTGCTGTATGGAAGCAGGACACTCTATTAGCACACACACACACACACACACACACACACTCTAATATCTATCTTTATCTCCTGTTTTTGTTCTGCTACTGTCTGTACCTTACTCTCTCTAACACACACACACACACACACACACACACACACACAGTGATAGATGGTCCAGTCATGAACTCGGCCTGCATTGTTGATGAGGGTCACGCTACCATGGTAACCAGAGCAGTGTCTGACTCCTCCCCCTTATTGTCTGTGTGTTTGTTTGTGTGTGTGTGTGTTCAGACTTTGCATCTTAGTCATCTGTTTCTATGGTTTCTATCTGTGTGTGTGTGTTTAGGTTTAATTGAGTTTTACTTTTGATTTCATGGTTTGGTGACTTTACTAAAAATGAATTGCGTGCAGAAGTTAAAGATCTGCTTCATGAAAAAAATGCAATGACGTCCATTTGCCAGTAGGGGGCGCCTTATTTTGATTGACAAAAAAAAGAAGACGTACACATGAACTTTGACTGTGACATTAAACATGTTTGCATTTTGGTGCCAACATTGTTCATATAAGCTGTTTAAGTTTAGCTACGCCCATTGAGTTACAAAAAAACCTTAATAACTTTTACAACTCTAATCCCGAAGGCATTTGCACACTGAGGCTGTTTTCCAAACTACCTACTACTTCCACATGTATCTGTAGTGTGACTGTTTTGTTGGACCTGTTTAGTCGTATACTACTCTGGATTTCTGTTTCAGGAAGTGGAGCTGATGGTTTTTTTCTAATGTTTAACTTTATCATAAATAAATCCATGAGAACATTTCAGTTATTAATTCACCACATCAATCAGTGGAGAAGTTACAGGAGCAATAAAAGTAGATAAGTTCAATTAGATGTTAATGAGATACAAAGGAAAATAAATAAATGAAATTAAGCATGGGAAGGAAGTTGTAATTTTTTTGAGAATTTTTATGGTTTTTTCATTATTTTTAGTGGTTCAAGGAACATTTTTGATTCATTTAGAAAAACAACAAATTCATTTAGAGATAAAAGTCCCGATTTTATCAAATGTGTAAAGGTATAAAAGTTTATTACAGCAAAATCGCCATATTTGATTTTTATCTTGCACCAAAAGTTATCGTGTATTGAAAATAAATCTGAAGCCAACTGACTTTTTATTTTTCCAGCTGGTGTAAAAACTGCGTCCTCATCACCCACGTAGGCTGTTAGTGTAAAATAAAAAGTGATTTTACTAAATCCCCGAAAATACTTAAACCATTTTCATTTGTCGAGAAAGTACTACTTCACTCGTCTAAATGGCGACAAAGAAAGGACAGTGAAGTGAAAATAGAGACCCTGGCAAAGTGTAAAAACAACAACACAACATCAACTCGACTAAATAAGGTCATCCTGTCAGTAATTCACCTCAACCTGAGCGCCCCCAAAATGACAAACGCCATTAGCGCCGTGCATTGTGGGAAACAGTACGCCAGGTAGACTGGTCCGTTACAGACTGAGAAATTTTCCCGGATCAGTAGAAACATCCGGGAACTTGTAGTTTACTACAGATCTACCAAGTTTTCGCAAACTGATACTAACCCTGTAAAGCCTGACCTATCAAAAATTGAGATGTTTATTCACCCTTTTAACAAAATCCACAAAAAATGTTGCTTTATCATTTCATCCATGATATATTTCTTGTATCACATCTGATGCACAGGGCAATTTTGCAAACTATTTTAAGTATTTATTCAAGTTTTTAGTAAATATGCATTTATTTCATGCAGAAAACACTTATTTTTAAAAAAGTAACTATTTCGATGTTATTCTTGCTGCAACTTGTTGAGAATCAACCAATGATTTTCCTGAAAATATGTGAATAAAACTTCAGCCGACTGTAGTGATATGACGATCCTTAAGGTGGTAGAATATGTTTTTTTGTTATTTTTTTACTGGCATGACTTGTTTCCTTATTTCTTTTTTTTTTTTTAACACTTAAAGTTTATTTCCTTTTTTTCATTTATGAACAGCAAAGACCGAAAAGAAAAGTAACGTGAAAAAGGAAAAAACAAATACAAGACAAAAAACATCAAAAACGTTGCCAGGTCTGAAATGTTCACAGAGTTTAACAGTCGTAGGTTTTGTTCAGTATTTTCATAAATTAATGTTCTGATGAAATGTTAAATGTTTCTGTTGTTTTTGCAGACACCCTCCACATCAACTATTCCAAAATAAAGTGTCAATTTTTCCCATCTTGAAATATACAAATCTCTTCTTAATCTTAATAAAAAAGTCATTTTTTCCATTTCATGAATTTCTTTTATAATTTCTATCCAATTTTGTATTGTGGATGCATCCACCTGTAACCATTTACGGGTGATAACTTTCTTAGCAGCAATGATAAATATTTTTAAAAGATATTTTGTGTCTTTGCTTATATCATGTGGCAGGTCACACAAATAAAGAAAAGTGAAATTTAACGGGACTGATATTCCCAGAATACGTTCCGGTAGAATATGTTTTTAAAAATATTCTTAACACATTTTAAAGAAACTATTAATCTTTTTGATGAGATAAAGGTCTTTGAGCTCATGTATCAAATATGATACATTTAGCTTGTAGAGTTAAAACGCCGTAATTTTGGTGTCTTGCCCTCCAATCAGACAATGCCTGTCCACTTTGTTGATTTTATAGCCTTCCTCTCGTTGAGAGCAAGGCGTGCTATTTTAATGCAGTGGAAAAGCCCCCACCCACCCTCTCACTCCAAATGGATTAAGGATGTCTTAACCTTTATGAAACTGGAAAAAATTAGATACTCACTGCGAGGTCCAGATACAAAATTTAACAAAATATGGTTACCATTCATGGAGCATGTTAGATCCTCCAACTGGATGTTGATATTGACCTTGTTGACTGAACAACCCTCTCGGCACATATCTGTTGAGTGCTATTTCTTTTATTAATGACATGTGGAACGTATAGTGTGGCAATTACTACTATTTTCATGTATATACCACCTTTTGTGTGTATGTTTTTTTTTTTTTTTTTTTTTTATATTTCTTTTAGATCTGGTTGCATAATAATATCCTCTTGAAACCCTTATAGTTTTGCCATTGTCTATTTGAGGTGTGATACCGCTTAACATATTTTAAATTCAGACACTATGCAATTGATCTTTTGAACGTGTAACCATTGTGTTAATATGTGTTGAAAAATGTACTTGAAAACGTAATAAATAAATCATAAACAAAAAAAACAAAACAAAAAAAACGCCGTAATTTCAGCCGACGTAAACAGTTTTCTTTTTCTCTTGTAAAGTCTTTTATTAACCGGCCTCTCCTCCCTGTTTCAGACCGTACCAGTGTGGCCACTGCTCCCAGTCCTTCTCCCAGCCCTCAGACCTGAGGAACCACGTGGTGACGCACTCCAGCGACCGCCCCTTCAAATGCGGATACTGCGGCCGAGCCTTCGCCGGCGCCACCACGCTCAACAACCACATCCGCACGCACACCGGGGAGAAGCCGTTCAAGTAAGTAACAGTGAGTACCCCCCACCCATCAGACCCACCTATTTACCTGCCTGCCCCACCTGCTGACCCCCCACTGCTACAGCCTACTAACACCTGCTAACACCTGCTGATGACCTCACACCTGAGCTCAACATCCTCACGTCCTCCAGCTGATAAAAAACGTTTGAAGTCACAAAACAACAATACGACGTTTAAAAGAAGACATTTATAACTTAAACACAAGATAAACAAATGTAAAAATTTGGTAGCAAAAAGAGGGAAAACTGTGTAGAAATATGAGAAGTAGAAGCTGAGAGTTGGTTTGTGGACTCTGAGTCTGCAGCTCAGCGATCCATGAACGAGTCCAAAGGGTCAAAGTCAGAATAGATTTCTGTTAATCTGAATAAAATGAACTGACCCTGAAACTCTAACGGTCAAAATCTATAAGGATCAGTGTTCAGTGTCTATGTCATTAGTGTCTATGTGATCAGATCAGAGCGACACCTTAAAGACGAATCAGAGCAAAATAAAATGTTACCAACCGGTGTGTCAAATATAATCCGTTTATTCCAATTTCTAATCTTGATTTTAAAAAGTAGTGGATAACTTTTTAAAATAAGGATTCAAAATCCGCACAACCTCAGTAAAATATTTTAGATACTTTAACATTTTTAAAGGTGTTTTTAAACCTGAGCCCTGTTTTTACATATTTTGCAGTTTACATTTTTAATTGCGCTATTTAATTTAAATGTATACGGAGCTCAGTTACTTACTGAATGTCTATTTTTGATATTTAATGTTTATTCAAATGTTCTCTGGTCATAAGTTCACATAACCCAGCAGAATTTATGATTTCTTGGTCATTTTTCAGAGAATATGAATGAAAAACAAAAATTTTTCTGTCACTCATGGTTAGTGGTTGGTGAAGACAATTATTAACAAACAAAAGTTTCCCTCCCCCAGTTCTTAACAGCGTGTATTTCCCCCTTTAACATCAACGACAGCTTGAAGTCAAATAATAAAGTTAATATTTTCAGATAAGTCATCAAGTTGACAAGGCAAAATGATGCAATAAAAGGTCAAAATTTTGGGAGGAAATGTCTAAATTTTAGGATAAAAATTCAAAATGATGAGATAGAGCATCATAATTATGACATAAAATGTCTACATTATAAGATAAAAAGTCAAAATTTGGGGGAGAAATGTCTAAATTATGAGATAAAAGTCAAAATAATGAGATAAAAAGTTGAAGTTTGAGATATAAAGTCAAATTGATGAAAGTCAGATTTTAAGGTGAGTCGTCAAAATTTTGAGACAAAGTCAGATCTTGAGAAAAGCAAATGTATAAATTGAGATTAAAAAAGAATTTAAATTATGAGATTAGTTGCAATTTTGAGTTTAAGAGCCAAATGTCAAAAGTTGAAATTGTGAGTTAAAAGGTCAAAATTATGAGATGATTAAAAAAAGTCTCAACCTTGAGATTAAAAGTTGTTTTTTTAGATAAAAGTCTAAATTATGAGATAAAAAGTCTAAATATGAGATAAAAAGTCTAAATTATGAGATAAAAGTCTAAATTATGGGATAAAAAGTCTAAATTATGGGATAAAAAATCATGTTAAGAGAATAAAGCCCTGAAAAAGTGAAACATTACGAAAAAAATGCAACAATTTTCAGAGATAATTTTGAAAAGTTACAAGAGACAAAAGTTGAAATGCTACACACAACAGCACAGTTTAGTGTCACGGGATTAAAATGGAATTGTTATAAGAAAAAAGCTTTAAATGTCACAAGATTTAAGGCACAATGATACAGGAGAAGAATTCAAATGTTTCAGATATTTGTCGTAAAGTTATGAGAAAAAATGTTGTGATGTTTGGAAATTTTAACCATAATGTTGACAGACAAAAGTCATATGGTTATGAGAAAAAATTAAAAAGTTGCAAACAAACTCAGAATGGTTTGCACTGTTACAAGGTTTAAAAAAGGTTTTGTTATTCCGAGATTAAAGTTGTAATGTGACAAAACTAAAGCCATGATATAAGGGGACATAAAATCTGTAACATTGTGAAAAAGAAAGTTTGAAACTTCCAGAATGACCCTGATGAAAAGTTTCCCTCCCCCAGTTCTTAACAGCGTGTATTTCCCCCTTTAACATCAGTGACAGCTTGAAGTCTTTGTGCTCCAACACCTACTCCCAGAAATAAAAGAGTCTACCATTTTGACTGGTAAGAAGAACCGTTTTTCGGAGGTCAAGGACATTTAAGAACGAGACAGAACGTTGAACTGCAGGTTTGAGATCTCCCCAGAGTGGCTCAATGATATTGAGGTCAGGAGACTGAGATGGCCACTCCAGAACCTTCACTTTATTCTGCCGTAGCCAGGACCAGTGAATCAGTAAAATCAGGAAAATCTGCGTTTCATATTTGATACATGAGTTCAAAGATCTTTATCTCACAAAAAATGATAAATAGTTTCTTTAAAAACCTGTTAAAAACATATTCAAAATCATCCACTCACATATTTTCAGGAAAATCGTTGCTTGATTTTCAAGAAGTTGCAGCAAGAATAACATTAAAATAGTTACTTAAAAAAAAAAAGAAGTGTTTTCTGCATGAAATACATGTATATTTACTAAAAAAATTGATAAAATAGATAAAATCTGTGTCAAATCTGATAGAAGAAATACATCATGAATGAAACAATAATAAACATCTCAGTTCCAAAAAAAGGCTTAATGAACTTCACGTCTCTTCCATTATTCATGATCTTTTCCTGGATCTTTGAATATTTTCTCGTCCTGCTGTCGTCGCCGCTGTGACCTCTGACCTTTTCTCTCTGAACCACTGATTCTGGTCACCGGGGAAAACTCGAAACAAAACCCGAGGCGGCTCGATCTCAGTCAGATCAGACGCTCGTTTCAGCTTCTTCGTGATGAAAGGGTGAACGGTAGAGCGCCGCGACGCCGCCGCTGCTGTCGTGAGGTCAGCGTTGAGAGAAAGAGCAGAATAAGCGTTATAAATCCAGAGGACACGCACCCAGGGAGAAGAGGAGGAAACAAATTAATGCTCTTAATAAGCAATCAGAGAAATCCGAAACCGTCATCGACGCCGGGAGCGAAAGGCCGAGACGAACGAGCGAGCAGACGAGAGGAGGAACA
>RPOG01001558.1:0-34153 GCA_008086565.1 Thalassoma bifasciatum
TTTATTGAGCGGAAAGAGACATATGATGAGATTAACAATAATCAGAGCAGCGGGAATAGCCCATGACCAGCCGAGGGGGGGGCGAGGGGGGGTGAGTGAAGGGCTGAGATGGATCAAATTAGGTTTTTCTCTTCTCATTAGGGTCTGGAGAGTAAAGTAATACTGAGCATGTATGTGTGTGTGTGTGTGTGTGTGTGTGGCCTGTTAGATGGGGATTTAATCTGCACAGTGTGTCTGTATCTTTCTACTAAAGCTGAGATTTCATCTAATCTGCATTATTCCTCCTCTTTGCCTCTTTGTCCATGTAACAAAGACAATTGACTCGGAGCAGCTTTTTTTTATAAAGAGGTTTGTATTAACTCTGAAAATAACCAAGGAATGCTGGATTCTTTTAACCACTTTTGTAAAAATAAGTCACTCAGAGCCTGATCTACAAAGATCCTAAATAATGTCACTAAATTAGTTGCATGGAGAGTTTGGGAGAGCAGAGAGTCGTGAATGTTGAAACTGTGGAGCAGGTCTCAGCAGAGTAAATAACACTTTTAAAAAACATTACCTGTGGTTTTCTTTTCTCTGGAGTACAACAGCGTATTGGGACCACCTAAAGAAATTACATTTTTTGGAGTTGTAAATTTATCAACTATCATTTACAACTATTTTGTAAATTTCTGAGTAACTGCACTCACAAAATTTTATGACTTGACAGTTAAGGGGCAAATTTGCTACTTTATAAACCTGCAAACTAACATGTTTATACAGTCAGAAGTCCTGGATGTTTCATAAGTGGCAAACTTGTTATTTCATTTTCTGTCTGTGAGTTTACGAACTCGCAAATTCAAGTAGCAAATTTGCAACTTTATCCTAAATTTGCCATTTTACAAACTCCAAAATTTACATTGATATTGCCTAAAGTCCTAGGTGTTTACAAAGTGGTAAATTTGCAACTCATTGTAAATGTAAGAGTTTATAAACTTTCAAATTTACGACTCTTTGTGGTGGCAAATTTGCCGCTTTATAAACTCACAAAATTCACATAAATAAAGTTGAAATTTCCGGATGTTTATAAAGTGGCAAATTTGCAACTTTATTCTAATTTGCCACCTTACAAATGTGCAAATGTCCATGTTTACATAGTCAGAAATCCTGGATATTTATAAAGGAGCAAATTTGCAATTTTATTGTCAGTTTCTGAGTTTATGAACTCGCAAATTCAAGTAGCAAATTTGCAACTTAATTCTAAGTTTACCACTTCACAAACTCCCGTATATACGTTTATATAGTCCGAAGTCCCAGATGTTTATAAAGTGGCAAATTCGCAATTTCATTGTAAACTTGCGAGTTTACAAACTTTTAGATTCTCAACTCTTTATAATGGCAAATTTGCCATTTTATGAACTTACAAAATTCACATGTTTATAAAGTCGTAAGATCTGGATGTTTACAAAGTGGCAAATTTGCAACTTCATTGTCAATTTGTGAGTTTATAAACTTGCAAATTGAAGTAACAAATTTGTAGTTTTATTCTTATTTTCCACCCAACCGATGTCCAAATGCACACATTTACATTGTCAGATTTTCTGGATGTTTATAAAGTGGCAAATTTGCCATTTTATTGTCAGTTTATGAGTTTATGAACTCGCAAATTGAAGTAGCAAATTTGCAACTTTATTGTAAATTTAAGAGTTTATAAACTTTCAAATTCATGACTCTTTATAATAGCAAATTTGCCACTTTATAAACTCATAAAATTCACCTGATTATTGAGTTGAAACTGCAGGATGTTTATAAAGTGGCAAAGTTGTAGTTCATTGTCAGTTTGTGAGTTTATAAACTCGCAAATTGAAGAAGCACATTTGCCACCTTCCAAAGTGCAAATGCACACGTTTATATTGTCGAAAGTCCTGGATGTTTATAAAGTGGCAAATTTGAACTTTAATGAAATGTCATTTCCAAATTTACAGTAAATTTGTAAGTTTATGAACTTGCAAATTGAGGTTTCAAATTTGGGACTGACTGTGCTAGTGTGCTGGAATGATCCATAAAGAAAATAAAGCCCTGCAAGGAGTTTTACCATAGGAGATATTGCTTGGCTCTTTTTTTCAGACTGGCACCAAATTAGCTCTTAGTTCACCCAGCGGCTCAAAAATGACATTTTTACATGTTTTTGTTCACCAAAAATTTGATGCCAGAATATCAGTGGTCAGTTTTCTGCTTCGGTGTTACATTTCTGCGTGAACATCAACATCAATGTTCTTCATTGGGGGGGATATGAACAAAATTTGTCAGGATGTTTTTATACCAGGATCAGGATCTGGATTTGACTCCCAAACATTTCCCATCCTGCATTCTGGACTATTATTCTGCTCCATTTAATAACTTTAATCTTGTCTTCTGCTCTCAAATTTCTTGAACCCTCACATTTTCATATCCTGATAAAAAATTCAGAGGGTTTTTTTGTCAATGTTTGCTATTTTACCCAAATTACATGCAAACTTAAATCCACCGGACGACTTTAAAGCTGGTATATTCAAGAGGCAGAATGAGAAACGGGATCATAACTATCACACTCTTTACTCTCTTTACCATGCATTTCATATCCATATTCCCCTGACAAAACTCCCTGCTGTAAAGCTGTTTGAGGCTGTTTGAGGAGGGTATTTAGAGGGATGAACTCTAATGCAGACACACTGCACACACTCTTACATGACTCCTGTGTGCTGTGTACCCTGCAGCCACCACACAATATGATAATGCCCATGTGAAAGGCGAGGGGAGTGGGTATGGTAAAATGATAAATTATGATAAATAAGGCCATAGCATAGGCATGAAGGAGGGGAAATCAGCAGTCTAATGCACCGTGGTGTGTGTGTGCATGTGTGTGTGTGTGTGTGTGTCCATATGTGTGTGTCCTGTACCAAACATCACAGGCCAGGAGCGTTGACAAAAGGAAACAGATTGGATAGAGAGTGAGAGGTGCGCCTGGAGGGGGAGAGATGGACAGAACGAGGGAGGAGTGGAGGGAGGAGGGGGATGAAAAGGCCTCCTCTCAGACACATACATTAACCCCCTGACTCCCCCCGACACCAGGAGTCTGATCCCTTCAGCTCGCTTGGTGCAGATTTGGTGCAGCAGCATCTCTAACAGGGCGACAGTATTAACTTGATGCTGCCAGAGAACGATAACATCCTCCAAACACGACCACGACCACGACACGAGCTCAGCCCGCCGTCTTCACTCATCATGTGATCTGTCACCTGTTTGTTTTTCAGGCCAAAACAAAAACAGCTCCAAACATCAGGAGTGTAAAAATCCTCTGTCTTTGACTCAGCGTGCCGCAGCTCAGAGTGTAAACACACTCACCGGAGAATAAAGATATCAAACACACTCTCTGGGAGTCGCTATGGCAATCAACAACAAATCGATCAATCCCATTGGCCACGCTGAGGCTGGAGCTAACGCTCCATGTCCCCATTGACCGGCTCACGCACACACACCCACACACACACACACACACGCAGGTCCTTCAGCCCTCACTGCTTTATTGTGTGTGTTCATGAACTACAGTTACTAATAAAAACAAATGATTGTTGCTCAGTGTTAACTCACTGAACAACACACAAACACAAACACACGTTAGTGAGACGACTTTCACAGATCAGAACATTTCTGACTCACAGAGAGGGGAAATATCTGGAAACACAAGACACAAACTTCTCTAGCCACTGTCCTCCTCTATCCCATTAAAGGCATGAAAAGTCAGAAGGAACAACTTAAAAAAATAAAGTCGATTATTTGAGATATAGACCCTCCCCATCTTCAAATCTAAACTCAAAACTCATCTGTTCAGAAAAACCTACTGTCTTAAACTGTTCCATATGGTCCTCACTTTATTACTTAATTGCTTGTATGTTGCTGTTTTTAACTATTTGTTTTATGTGGGTTTTTTTTACCCTCTGTAAATCGACCTTGGATGTCTTGAAAGGCGCTTTGAAATAAAATGTAGTATTCTTATTATTTAAAAGTCAAACTTCTGAACTAACAATCAAAAATCTCACATACCAAAGTCAGATTTCTGAGATAAGACTCAATAGTTTGAAATACCAAAGACAAAATTCTTAGATAAAAGTCAATAATTAGAAATTCCAAAGACAAAATTCTGAGCTAAAAATCAAAATTCTCAGATATCAAAGTCAAATTTCTGAGATAAAAGTCAATAATTAGAAATACCAAGGACAAAATTCTTAGATAAAAGTCAATGATTAGAAATTCCAAAGACAAAATTCTGAGCTAAAAATCAAAATTCTATCATATCAAAGTCAAATTTCTGAGATAAAAGTCAATAATTTGAGATATCAAAGACAAAATTCTCAGATAAATTTCCAAAAATTTTAAAGAAATACTTAAAGTCATGGAGCAAAAGTTAAAATGCTGCCTTTTCATACAAACATTTTTGACTTTTTATGTGAAAAAAAAGGCAAAATCTCAACAAACCCAGTTTTTCATTTTGATAGTACCAGTTGAACTGCCATGTTGCAATCATACAAATGTTTGACTTCAAATGTGGGGGGAGTGTTGTAAATAAATGTTTGTGTTATGAAGCTACTTTGTGGTCGTTGGTAGAGGGTCCTCTTTTTGGTTTTCAGAATATGATCACCCAAATATGAAATTAATCCAGCGCATAGACTTCTGACACCACTTAACTTTTAACTGCCCCTCTCTTGCCCCCTCATAAATATTTTTCTAGATCAGCCCCTGGTGGATACTGCATTAACCCAAATAAAGGATAAGTTTTGGAGGGTTGTTTTTGCATTGAAAGTAACGTGAAAAAGTGGGTTTGACTTACAGTTAGGGTCTAACTATTGACCTGATTACAGATGTTTAGGGTCACCACACGACTGCAACAGTAGAGGGCGCCAGTTTTTATACAGCTGATCGGTCAATCACAGCAGAGACGAAGTGAAAATGGATCTAAGTTTGGCAAATTCAACAGATAACTGAAGCAAAGTTGTGATGGAAATTTGAAGATAATAGCGGTCACTGCAGCGGAAATGTGCAAAAAAGTGAAGTTATGGAGTAAAAAGTCAGAGGGTGGCATGTTCATCTGACTGCTTGACAAATTGATTTCTCTATCATGGTTGATGAACTGCTAGTATTCAGTTGGGTATTGCAGTTGAAGACCCAATCTCTATTCTTTTTGTTTTTATATTGTTTCAACAGTTTTCCGAGAATTTCAGTAAAAAATAGTTTCCTTAACCAAAGTAAATTTTGCTTTTCCTAGTCTTATTCTAAAGAGGGGGGTCTTTTTATGTTCTGGTTCAGTGACAGTCAAGCTGATGAGTTCGCTGTTAGTCGAGAAGTTTTCTGGGCGTTTCTCACCTCTGACTCCTGTACAGCGTCTTTTTTGATATAATAAACTCAAAGCGTCAAGAGGTCAGACACAAACCCGCCTGCATCTATTATTTATCCAGCCTCCATGTCCGCGTCTTAAAAGTAAGTTTGTTACGATGACCTGGAGGTCTCTGCTCTTCTTCTTTAACTTCATTAAGAGTCTCTCACATAAACAGATAAACACACACACGCTTCCACACGCTCAAACATCCGCGTGTCGATCAATAACGCTCATAGATTGTCAATTACGCTTCTGCACGGGGGATGAATAGGATTTGCATATATATAGAGCCGGGTTTACCCATGCATGCGCTCACAGGACGTCCTGAAACTGCTGCCCTCAGCACGCTGACCCGTCCACAGTGGAGGGGGGAGGAGGGGGTGACAGCGTGTGGAGAGAACAGCCCAAATACAGGAGGAGACACCTGAGCTGAGCAGGTGGACTCATGTTGGATTCATGGAGAGAAAGTTAACCCTCGAACACCTGAGCCTCAAATATCTTGACTATAAAACAATCAAAAAATGTCCTGTGAGTCAGCGCTTAGGTCCATTTTTTCTGGAATACTTTAAACTTTCAACATCTAGTGTCATTTCCAATTTACTGTGTGTTATATGAACATTAACAAACATATGCACACTAACATTTATGAGACTTTTTTTCTCTTATTCTGTGTAAAAAGACGTATTGAAAGCATCACTAGATCATCCAGCATCTCACAGCTTCTCCCTCTCTTTGCACAAAAGCCAATAAAGGATTTTTATTCCTCTTCTTCACAAAAAAACTAAATGTGGAAGAAGAGGAGAAAGATATTCAGCCACTCATACCTATTGTACAGTACAAACAAGGCATGGTAAAGTATTTATAAAATTTAGGAACATTTCAAGCCTCAAAAAATGCTCACACAGCAAGAAGAAGACTGGAAACACATTTCAGAGACCGCAGAAAAACTTCTTGCGCTATTTTGTGCACGACGCGTACAACACATTCTCGTATACAGTACAAACACAGGATGTTACTCCGTTCTAAAAAGGTTATTTCGTATCATCAAAACACACGTATTGCACAAATAAGACTCTGTACATCTTTCCAAAAGAGTCACCACTCATTACAAGCATCAAATTACACATAAAAGGAAGTAGAAATTAAACAGAGAGAGCTTCATTCATCCTGAAATTCATCCCATCAAACGTGACCTTTTCTCACATGAAGTTGCTCCTTATGATGCTCCTTTTTTCTCAGAGTCATACAGAAACTTTAGTGGAGGTTTATCAACCCAAAAGGATCTTTTTTTGGCCTTTTTTGTGAAAAACTCTGTTCTCTTTTCTCTGTGTCTCCCTCTCACCTATCCCCTGCTCAGTCTGTATGTTTATTCCTGTGTTTCCTTAAATTCCTGAGTGAAATGACCATAATAATCACTGTTGGAAACTGTTGGAATTTTTCTGATTGTGCAAACGGTTTAGGAGTAAAAGGCGCTGACACATCCGTCGTTAAAGGGTTCAAGGTCATAGCTCTTATTATTGATAAGTCTTGAAAAGTGTTGAACATCATGATCTCTCAGTTTCCTCAAACCTTTCTTAAATAAGATCTGGATTTAGTTGCTCCTGGTTTAAAAGAAGTCATTAAGAATCTATTTTTGTCTTTTTTTCTGCAGTGAACACCTCATCCATGTATCTGTGTGTGTGTGTAGAAGTACGAGTTTGTGTTCCTGAGTCACTACAGTGGCATCAGGGGCCAATTAGCGAGGTGGATTATGTGTCTGAACTCTGCTCCTGAGGGACAGAAACAGACCACACAGTGAGGAGAAGGTGCACGGCATGAAGCCGCACAAATGACACCTTCACCGCGCGAACGTGTACGACTGCATCAATACTGAGTGAGCTGTCATCACAGCAGCATGTGTGTGTGTGTGTGTGACAGTGACAGATGTGACGTGTCCACTGCTCTTACTCTGAAATACACGTGTGTTTGTGTGTGTGTTTGTATTTCTAAGTGTGTGATTATGAGTGAGACAGACACCAAGCTTATCTTTGATTTAGCTGATTTCATTTTTTTTAGGAGCTACAATAACCAGATAATGGATGTTTTTCTGTGGTTCCTGTGCTCCTGACCTTGTTCTGAGCTGGTTCTTGCTGTTCTGATCACATTGACGTGTCTGTGAGGTGTACGCACCTGTGAGTATGTATTTTAGTGTTTAGCTTGTGTTCCAGCTTTTAGCTTGTATTTCAGTGTGTAGCCCTCTTTTTAGTCTTTTGCCTCTATTTTCGCCTCAATGAAGGCAGCGTTGTTGGAGGTGGTGGTCAGTGAGGCTTTTAAATAGTTCAACTAGTTTGTTTTTTATCCTTTATGTGTCTCACTAGAGCTACGTATCAGGCACCATAGACTGTATAATGAGTGGACGTAACAACGTTCGGCTCAAACTGAAGCCTCCAGCAGATGCCCCGCCCCCTGGTGTCTGGCTGCAGTATAGGTCATAAGCCCCGCCCCCTGGTGTCTGGCTGCAGTATAGGTCATAAGCCCCGCCTCCCCATGTATTCCAGATATGAGCCGGGAAAACTTTACAAAATTACGATACCTCGTAGAAACGTTTCTCTCATCTTTACTCTAAGGTAGTATGATGATGTCATCTGGCTGCATGGTGTTCAGGTGTTTTTTTCCTGAGAAGTTAGTTTCTCATTAGTTATTGGACGTTAAAAACCGCGATGTAAGTTTCGTTTTACGATAATTGACAGCTGCCGTTCGTGAGTAGTTTTTACCGGGGATATAAGAAACTTCGGGAAAGAGCCAAAAGGAGGCTAAACCTTCTGAAGAAGAAGAAATAAATATTTTTATTTCTCTTTTTTACTTGGCTCCACCGGAAATTCTCTACTGCGCAGACTCTGGCTGCACAATGGCGGCTAGAGAAACGGGGTTTTTTGGCTTCAAAAACGTAGAACGGTGACAGGCGGAAGCACGCTGTCCATTCTATACACAGTCATTGTCAGGTACTAACAGCACAACACTGCCCCCGCGGTTTCTCAGTGGTACTGCTCTGTTGGGTCCATATCCGTAAGATTTATGAAAATATGCAGAAATACAGACGAAACTAACAAAGAGTACAGACACAAGGCTCCGTCTGAATCCAGATCTGTATTTAACGTTGAACATAAATGGGCTGTAACTCAGGTGAGTGAGGCCTTCAGTTCTTTGGACGTCGTTCTGGGTTTTTTGTGACCTCTTGGATGAGTTGTCGCTGTGTTTTTGGGTAATTCTGGTTGACTGACCACTTCCTAATTCACTACTGTTCCATGTTTTTCACCATTTTTAGCAGGTGTGGCAGTAATCAGGACTGGATGTGGCTTTAGAAACTGAACTCAGGTGTAATAAACCTCAGTTACAAACACTTTTTCCACACCTCTGTATGTGGTGTTAACTCCTGTTGCAAGGTTACAGAATCAGTCTGTTTCCATTTATAAAGAAATGAAACTATCTCCTTCCCTTTATGATTCAAACTGTGACAAACGGAGTGATATATTTCTGATTATTATCATAATTCATCCAGATGATCTCCCCCTGCAGGGTCCCAGATGGGCCACCGACATCGATTTCACAGCCACGGCCTGATAAAGAAGAGGGAATCAGCTGGTCCACTGCCCCGTGTGAGCGCGCTCGGCGTCTGCGAGCAGGAGCCGCTGAGTTAAAGGAGGATTTAGTATCAGGATGAGAGGTATGAAAAAGTGAGCGTTAAAATTATTCACTCTTATGTAAATGGTTTGCATATGGAGTACAGACACGCTGTAATTCACCGTTCAAAGGTTAAACTGTTACGGCCAATTATACGATTTCATTTGCCTAAGTGGTGTTAGCATATATATCTGGTTATACACGACCCGACAGCAGGAGACAGACCGTATTTCTGGTTACTTATTTTATAACCAAAAGAGATTAATTGAGCTCAAGAGTGGGGAAAAAGTCTCACACCTGAGGAGGAGACTTCCTGAGACGCCTCGATTAACCAATCATCAAACTAAGGCTGTTTTCCAAACCTGCCTACTACCAACTACTTTCACATGTAGTTTGACTGTTTTGTTGGACCTGTTTTGTATTATACAACTCTGGATTTCTGTTCCAGGAAAATGGAGTTCATAATTTTTTATCTAATGTCTAACTAAATACAGGAAATAAACCATGGGTGTATTTGATATTTCAGTCATTAATTCTCTATATCAATCAGAGATGAAGTTACAGGAACAAAAAAAATAGATAAGTCAAATTAGAAGTTAATAAAATACATAGAAAAATAAATAAATGAAATTTAGCATGGGAAGGGAACAGCACTTGTAAATGTTTTTTAAGTGTTTTTTTTCATTATTTTAAGTGGTTCAAGGAACATTTAGAATTTATTAACAAAAAACAACAAATACAGGGAGAGATTTCAGGGTCTGGTTTTATGAAATTCGCAAAAGTATAGAAGTTTATTGCAGCAAAATCTCCATATTTGACCCTCTGATGCATGAATCCTGAAAGTCAGTGTCAGGATTTTTCCCTTAAGTGTTGTTATTTGTCTTCAGGCATGAAAAGAAGTTTTCCATTTTTTTTCCAAATATTTATAACCGAGCATTCAACTTAAAACAGTGTGAACTTAATGTAAATATGACTGTTTTTTGTTTGTTTGACTTCTTTTTGTTTTTTAGTAATTCCAAAAATAACCTTTTTTTTGATGCTTTGCAAAACATTTTAACCCTCTTTCATCTATTTTAACAGTGAATAATTTATAGTTATTACGCTGTTTTACTCTCAAATGTTTGTCTAAAACTTTTTGTAAAAATAAATATTTGGAAAGAGAATTGAAAACATTTTTTCAGGCCCTAAGAAGAATAAAAATATCCTGACACAGGCTAATATGAATTTCCACCACATGAACCATTGGATTTAGGAGTAAATCAGTTTTAAATAGGTGTTTACTGTAGTGATCACTATGCACCACAGGGTTAATTTCTAATCTTACACCAAAAGTTATCATGTATTGAAAATAAATCTGGAACCAACTGACTTTTTTTCACAACTGATAGAAAAAAATCATGTCCACATTACCAACATAGGCTGTCAGTTGGAAAAAAAAAGTGAATACGTGATTTATATGGGCTTTTATGATTTTCATAGAAGTAATCTGCTCTTTCACAATGAAGTGAGCAGATTTACTGATGTTTCTTTCGTGTCTCTTCACTTTTATCTCACAGACTGTTTCACATTTTGTTGTCGTGTCTTAGTTGAGCTGATTTATTCCAGTAGGTGTCAGTAATTCACATGAACCTGAGTTCTCCTGCAAAGACAAACAGCATTAGCGCCGTGCATTGTGGGAAACAGGCCAGTCCGTTGCAGACTGAGAAATTTTCTCGGATCAGTAGACGAATCCGGGAACTTGTAGCTTACAGCAGATCTCACAAGTTTTCGCAAACTGAATTTCAGCCAAAGTAGTAGGAGGTTTAGAAAACAGCCCATGTTAAAAGTTAAAGGGGGTGTGGCCTGCTACCTGAACCTTCCTGATTGGTGGAGCAGCACGACCACGATAAAATAACCTTTTGCTGTGATGGATTTGGTTTAATATCTCATACAAGAGTCTTCAACAATAGTCTTCTTTGAGCCTGATAGTGTGAGTGTGTCTGTTTTAGAAACCTGAGCTCAATTTGTCTGGTCACACATGTTCATAATCAAGAAATCACTCTAACAGGAAACTGGCTGACAAAGTAACGTAGACCAAAAGATGCCAGGGTCCAAAAAACTCAACAACAAATGAGAGAAAGAAATTGAGATCTATCAGTTTGGGAAAGGTCTGTGAAGTTATTCATAAAGTTTCGTGACTATAGGGAGCACAAAGCTTCACAGCTTCATCTCATTATTCTTACACGGCTCTAATTTAGGAGGAAAGCAGCATCAAAAAGCCATAAATCCCACAACAGTGTCCCAATCTGAATCTGTCGACTAACACTGGTCAGCTGCTCAACACACACACACACACACACACACAGAGTTGTGTTTGTGTGCGTATATCTCTACGTTTCTTGTTCTACATGGAGCAGTTTTTGCTGAGGCGGCAGGTTTGAGAGATGAGCGCTAAATGCACAGATGTGAAAACACTCACACAGCACAGAGTAACATATGCACAGGTTATGTTCAGGCATTGTTCTCGTCTCCGTTTCTGTGCAGCAGACAGGCTGAAACACGGAAGATTAAAGAGGACGGAGAGAGAAAGTTACACACAGTTTGGATTAAAGGAGCCGCTGTTCGACTCTGAAGGGTCTCAGCGTAGTTTACGGAAACATAAAGACGCAAAACAGAAAGAAAAAAACATCATCAGAGTGCGTTAAAGACGTGTGTATCAACAAAAATCAAGAAACTAAATTCTATAAATGTGCCTCAGGAAAACTTGTGTACTTTCAAGGTCTTAAATGTCCCTGAAGTCCAAACATGATGTTCAGACAGGCCTCTGGTTTCCTTCTTCTTTCTCTTCCTCTTCTTCTTCTTCGTGAACTCTCTCAACACTTCACCTCTGAGGGAACAACAGGGTATTTCAGTTCAGACCAGACCGTACAATCACACGACGGATCCTCCTGCTTCAAATACAACCAGCAAAACTCTGCTGAACTCCAGAAACCTCTGAGGGAATCTTAACGTCATGGAAGTCCCAAAATCTGTAGTAGTTTGGAAAGTCTGTTTGAGGCTGGTTACACAAAGATCAGAAACTACAGACACAAAGATAAGATATACTTTATTCATCACAGTCACGATTCACACTCACAGCAGCAATGCAACGCTGCTGCAACAAGCTTCCACTAAGTGGCGCTTAGAAAAATAGAAGTAGACATGAATAGGCCTGTCGCAGTAATCAATAAATCAATTAATTGCACAATAACTGAGAATGAGCTCAATAATCTTGCCAGGCTCAATAAGATTTTTATTCACAAAAGACACAGGAGAATGAGTTAACTTTGCTGTGTCACAGTGTTAAGCTTCAGAGACAGTTTGCACAAGGCTTGTAACGAGTAACTAGGATGCTCAGGTGAATGTAACAGAGTAAAAGTATTAATTTTTTCCGAAAATGTAGTGGCGTAAAGGTAAAAGTCGTCAGAAATAAAAGTAGTAAAGCAAAGTACAAATATAAAAGTATTCGGTAACACTTTAGATTAGGGAACACATATTCACCATTAACTAGGTGCTTATTAACATGCATATAAGTAGCTAATTAGTATTTGGGTCAATGACGTGACGTCCCTTTTTTTGTGTCCGAGTGCAATATTTCCTTCCATCATGAATACTCATAAAGTAGTGTACATAAAGAAATAAGATACTTTGGACACAATAAACTTGTGTAGAAATTTGATAATTTTATATTGTACAAAAAAACACAAAACCAAGGAGTTTGGGCCAAAATGTCAGGTGGTGCAACCGTCCTGACAAGTATCCACAGTAATTAAACTCTAAAAATTGAATGTCACTTATTGTAAATGGAAATCAAAAATACAGTGGCATTATTTTATGATTGAAGCTTTTTAAATAAAACATTCTTTGCAAATAAAAAGAATTTTAAAGCTGTTGAGAAATTTTAAAAAGTTGTGTCCCGTAATTTTCACTTTGTCAAATTTCAGGGTGGTGCAACCGTAACATTAGACTTTTATTTTAAAGTGAAGAGAATAAAACAGGAAACAGGAAACTGCATCAGCCAGAGGAGCCCAAATGACATTTGTGACCAAGTGGAAAAGTTTGTAGATTTCTCTGAAATACTGATAAAAAAAGTTTATTCACTTCATTGGTGACTGGAACAATTTCCATGTCAGGTGGTACAACCAATGTAATAATGTGAAATGTTATTTTAACATCAAATATAAATAGAATAAGTGTTTATTTTCTTTACTTTGTGTGTTTTACTTTTACATACTCAGTGATGTCTGTGAACTCTCTATGAACGGTTATTAAAGTGTGTCTTTTTTTAACAGGAACATATAAATATATTTTCATATATTTGGTTGCGCCACCTGACATTTTTGGGTGCTCAAATTAAAAATACTAAAAAATACTGAACCTAAAAACTTTGAAATGTTGGTCAACTACTGAAATCTGTTAGAAAACATAATTCTTCTCTCAGAAATATGTTTTTATCCATTTTCAAAGAACTTTTAAAAAATATGTTTTTAGACCCTCTTTTTGTCTTTGACCCATTTATTAAACACGCATTAACCCCTTATTCTACCTGTATTGCACCATGAATTCAGACTTTTCCACATATTAACTCCTTATTGTTACATATTGACTACAAATTAATGAATATTTGTTCCCTGATCTTAAGTGTTACCAAATATTCTACTTAAGAAAAGATCGGTATGCCAGCTCTCCACCAGTATGTGTTTGTTTCCAGGGTACTTTGAGTTCGGCGTCACCATAAAACCAAACACAGTAATCAATCAAAACCTAACAAAGTTACGTCCACTGAGGAACGTGATGAACTACATTAATAAAAGGTTTGATGAAGAAGAGGAGGCTTTAGTCAGAAGCAGCAGAGACAAAGAGGAGGAGGAAGAGGAGCAGGGTGGCTCAGAGGTCAGCGGAGGAGCGAGCGGAGGAAGGGGCTCTTCTCCATGTGTGTGTGTGAGTGTGTGTGAGTGTGTGTGTTGGGGGGTAGCAGGTTGTTTATGGCGATCTTGTCACGTTTGGTCTCTCTGGGACAATCAGGAGATTAAGTGTTGAGGAGTGGCTGGGGAGCGGCTGCAGTCACATGCCATTACTCACTCCCTGCATCACAATTAGTGCAAATGGCGCATTACAGGGAAATTATCATCAATATGATATTAAGAGACGCTGGCTAAACCAATCAGGGGAAAAGTGCTTATCTGCTGGTAACTAAAGATGACTGCGAGGCGGCGGCGGCACGGCGAGGTGACACTGACACGGCCTCTGAGCTCTGAGACACACGACTGGAGAAAGAAAGAAACCTCGAATAAAAAAACAATTCGTGAACTTTCAGGTTTAAATGGTTGCATGGTCAAAATCCTGTAAGTGAGCGATGATAGGATTCACAAATTGATTTTAAGTACAGGATGTTTCACTGTTTTCTGTTTCCTGATAAGAAAGTAAAAATTGAAATGCTTTGCTTTGCTTCTTCTCTGTGAATCACCTCCAGTCACCTCGCAGAATAAGAAAGACGAGAGAAAATCCTCCACTTCTAATATCAGTAATTCTCTCCTCCTCCCTCCTCCCTCCTTCCTCCTGCTCCATCCCTCTCTCCCTTCATTACTTCTCCATATGTAGATAGCCGCGCGTTATTATTTCCCCGCCTTATTTTGCTGACACCACACTCGCCAAATGAAGTGAGATATACGGCCGGGCTTATTGGTGGAGATGGCCAATCCCCTCCGGCCAAAACCATTAACAAAATGGACCACACTTTGTCTCCCGGTGCTTTTCAAACCAACGCATGTTGAGGAAGAGGAGGAGGATAATTTAAGAGCTTAATCACAGGTGAGAAATAAAAAAATCAGCTCAGCTATCTGCAGATTTCTGCGAAGGTGGAAAATAAAAACTGATGGACACTGACACTGGTATAAAGGTTAATAAATAATTAAAAATCATAAAATTATCCAAAAAGAAGCCCAGCGTATGATTCAGCAAATGTGTAACTGCACAACTGAGTTATAAATAAATGTGAAAGCTTGACTGGTGTTTTTGTTTCTCCTTTTCTGCCTGGTTCCTGTTTATTTATCAGTCAGCAAAAAGGGGAAAAAGATCTTAAATTTGTCGTGTCATTGTTACTAAAGATGAGGTAAGCAAAACTCAGAGGGATTTTCTTTTCTTTCAACTGGTTGGTTTCATTAAAAAAAGGAAGAACATTTTGGTCTTTTACAAATGAAAAAGAATAAGTTACTTTGAACTTTTATCTTTCATTTTTCTGCAAATTTCTTTTTCTGTCAATAAATTGTGGATTCAAACACTGATAAAATTAAAAAGGTCAAATGTGATATAAAACTATGCAAACAGAAAATGTTTGATGGTTCATTGTTGTTGTTCTTCCTTCTTTTCATCATTCTTTTTCTCTTTTCTTCCTTCCATGCTTTCACCTTTTCCTTCTTCCTTCAATCATTTCTAAATATCTTCCACTTCTCCATCCATCCACTGTTCCTTCCCTCATTTCTACCTTTCATGCATCCTTCCTTCTTTCCTTCCTTTCCATCTTTATTCCTTCTTTCCATTTTCCATCCTCCCTCCCTCCTTTCTTTCTTTTATTCCTTCTTCTCTCTTTACTTTCTTCAAACATTTTCCTTCCATCATCTCTTCCTTCCTTTTTCGTACTGCCTCCTTTCTTTCTTTCATTCCATCCTTTCCTCTATCCTTCCTTTCATCATCCCATCCTTTCTCCTTTCCCTCCTTCTGTCCTTCTGTCCTTCCTCCCTTCCTGTCCTCCTACCTGTCTTTCATTCTTCCTTCTATCCATTCCTACCTTCATTATTCCATCCATTCTTCCTTTCTTCTTTCCCTCCTTCCAGCATTCCTCCCTTTCATCATTCCCTCCTTTTTTTCTTCCATGATTTCTTTCTCCCTCTTTACTTCCTGCAAAAATTCTTTCCTTCCATCATCCCTTTCTTCCTTTTTTCTTTTATACTTTTTTCCTCCCGCCCCCTTGTCTTTTTCATTCTTCCTTCTCTCCATCCTTCTTTCCATCATCACTGCCTTCTTTTTTTTCTTCTATGCTTTCTCCTTCCCTCCCTCCTTCATTTTGTCATGCCTTGAATCATTTCATCCTTTTCCTCTTTTCCTCTTTACTTACTTCCTGCATCAGTCATTCCTTCCTTTCTTCCTCCTCCCTTCTATTACCTCTTCCATTCTTTCCCACCTTTGTTTCTTTTGTGTTTCTGCTGTTTCTGTCTTCATTCTTCCCACCATCATTCCCTCCATCCATCCATCCCTCCATCCATCTATCCTTCCTTTCTTTGGGCTAAAAACTTGGTGAACTCCTGCTTTAATTCTCCCATCGCTAAAACCCTGAAACACTTTCACGCCCACAAATGTCAGTTTCTTCCAACTGACCAATCAGCATCAAGAAGAGGCGGGACTTCAGCTCTGAAGTTCGTCTGTCGATCAAAGGAGGAGAGAACCAGACTTGGTTTTTTTAGGTACAGTTTCCAGGACTCAAACTGCTCTTAATGCAGAGACACAACGTCCAACGACTATTTTTGTTTTTCCTTCCAGGTTTTCCTTCAATCAGATCAGAAATAAAGCAACTTAAACTCACTAAACACTCACAGACGTGCAGGTTGTGCGTACAGCAGGTGGAAACAGGCCCTTCACCTCTAATAAACCTCATCTCTAACCATAGAGAGTGAGTGGTTGATTCAAAAGACACAACCTCTGTCACCTTTCTCAACAATCATCTGTCTTTTTATGATGTGAAGCTTTTCCAGAGTCATAAAAATATCTTAAATGTTCTGTTATTGAAATTCTCCATCCAGAGGATTGTGTGAGCTCGGTGGAGGTATGTGCTCCCTGACGGCTTTCCACTTTGGAATTAGACACTGCTGTGAGTGTGTGTGAGTGTGTGAGTGTGTGTGTGTGCAGGCAGGTACAGTATAAACAGTGCAGGCATGTGTGTGTGTGTGTGTGTGTGTAGTGGGTGTAGGTGTGGTGTGGCTGGCCCGGCTCATTTCACAGCTGTATAGGGATTAGGTGGAGGAGTGCGGTGGGGTAAGCTGTCTCTTTTATCTCATTCAAACATGTTGCTAATTCAGCAGAGAGCGGCTGCCGCGGGAGCCGCTGCCACTAAGCGCTGTATCATTCTCCCTGCCGTGAATAAACTGCTAGTCCTAATCCCCAATCAGCCGCCGTGACACGGATTATCACCCGCGACAAGCACAGCGACCCGGCAGAGAGGAGAGAGGAGAGGAGAGGAGAGGAGAGAGAGGAAAGGTGAGGAGATGGGACAGGGAACAGAAGGGAGGGAGGGTGAATTATAACAGAGAAGAGCCAGGAAGGAAGGAGGGGAACAAGGAAAAAGGAGATGAGGAAGAAGAGTCTTGGCCCTACTCTACTCGACTCCACTCGGTTTGTGTTGTGTTTCTACATGCGCGGTTCTACGAGTCAGACGCCAGTTTTTACTACCTGCTCTACCCTGGTTCCGAGCGAGCTGAGTCGAGGCTAAAAGGTGACGTGGACGGACTGCTGGTCACTCATTGGTCAGAGAAAGTCGTCTCCGAAGCTTCTGACTCTGTACAAATCACTTACAAGAAGCAAACAAATAAGTCAGCAACAAGTTTTTAATGACATTTAAACCCGACGGCACAGAACCAGACTGAATGAAGACAAAATACGGAAATGGTCGATTTGTCCTCCATCACTTTGTTTCTTAATTTTGAATTATTTTTTCACCCCGCAGTTAAAAAGAAACTGATACACAGCTCAGATCACGCGACTGACGGGCGCCCAATGGCTGTGAGTTTGAGCACTCATCACCTTTCCCATTTCCAATATGACCATTTTGCTTCAAAACTGGAGTGAATTTACTTATGTTTTGGAGGCAGAAATTGAACTTAACATCTGTAGTTAAACCAACCCAGTATTTTTCACAGTGAGGTAAAAGGAGGGAAGGAGAGGGGAAGGAGATGGAGAGGAGAAACTCATGAGAAGGGAGGAGAAAAGAGTTGAAAGCAAGAACAGAAAACAAGAGAAAAGTCTCCTTTCTTCAGTGAAAGCTCAAATACAAAGCTTTGCAAGTCAACTTCAAAATAAAACCAGTTTTTCTACAGTAAAAGTGACGGATCAGACTTTTATTTTGAAAAGCATTCCAGGGGTGCTTTAACTGTATTCCTCATGCTCTTGACATGAAATCAGCTGATAGAAGCAGTGAACCCTGAACGCCTCATGACTCATCACCATGGTTTCACTCTGTGTGTTTTCCTCCCTCTTGTCTCTCCAGCTTTGCGTCCCTACAGGTGTGTGTGTGTGTGTGTGTTTGTGTGTGTTTGTGTGTGTTTACCTGCTGCAGATTGAATCCGGCCCACAGGGCTACAGTTTTTCCACGGGGGACGCCGAGGTTCAAACAAGACCCCGGAGATCTGGACCCGTTTTACATCTGCTAACAGCTCGCCCTCCAACACGCCGTCTCTCTCCCTCTGTGTGTGTTTACCTCTCGGCTAATTGAGATCTAATTGCTGTAACACGGAGCCGGGCCCAAGCGCAAGCCGTCGCCGGGGAAATACCGCTAACAGCCAGCTCCTCCCGCAGGGGATTGTGGGTAGCAGAGATGTCAGAGCTGCTTAGTCTCAAAGCAGAGGGAATGAAAACAAACTTTGCTGATTTAATAAACAAAACCAGGACGGCAAAGTTTCAGACTTTTAAACCTCCCCTTAAATAAACCATCTCTAACTTAATGTCCTGTGAAATCCACCCAGGTGGTCTGCCGCCAACGTTTCCCTTCTTTACGACGGTGTCATCTCGATGAGCGGTGCTGTCTTAATAAAGTTCAATCAGGTATTGAAATAAGCCGAGCTAAGTGCTTCTGTTTGCCTCTGAGGCGGATGTTTCCTCCGCGCGGAGACGATCATCGATGGCATGAAAAAGAGATGAGGTATTGATATAGTTATGAAACCAATGTTTCAAAACATGCCACATCATCAGCACAGCAAGATGAGATATTAAATATACATCTTCCTTACACAGTGATTATACAATAACAACTTAAAGGGAGAGAGAGGGAAATGCAGCTGAAACCATTAAAGAGGGGGAACAGTTTGCTGCACAGTTGAGCTGAAAGGACTAAAACACCATGTTCACAGCTTTAAAGTGTGATTGATCAGTTAAAGAGAGGACAATTTTTCACCTGTAAAACATGGATCTAAAGTAACAATGCAAATCCCTAAATCTGCCTGTAAACCAATCAAAACACTCTGTTCTAAAAATAGCTCCAGATCTTCACAAAATCTCTGAGACTCAATGAAATGATGAAGTTTTCACATAAGGATCTCCTCACAGGCCTAAAACACCAAGGTCAGCCCATAGCTCATAGCAACAGGCATCTCAAGAGCTGGCCAATCAGAGTGAAGGGGGTTTGTGGATCAGGAAGCCTTAAAGAGACAGCAGCTAAAACAAAGTGATTCAAACAGAGGCTGAAATAAGACTTCTCTCAAGCACAAGGAAGAGAAAAAATAGAGATTTTCATGAGCTGTAGGTCATCCTAAGATACTTCAGGGTGCCAGAAGAACAAAATAAAGACAAGAAAAATTTGATATTTTCCCTTCCCTCTAGAACACAATCACTAAAAATAGGAACAACATCACTAACATCAGAAGATGGTGCAGAAGAGCAGAAGAAGGCAAAATGGTTAAAACTATGGACTGTATATACTGAAGCCAAGTTATCCCCTGGTGTTGCCGTTGTGCAGCCAGAGTCTGCATAGTAGAGAGTTTGAATGAAGCCAGGTAATAAAAAAGAAACAAAAAACAATAAACAAAAGTCTGATCTCTTTTTGGCTCTCTTTCCCTAAGTTTCCTATATCCCCTATAAAAAACTAGACACAAACAGCAGCTGTCAACAACTGTAAAACGAAACTTATAAACCTGTTTTTAATGACTATAACTAATGAAAAACCAACTCCTCGGGAAGAAAAAAGACTTGAACACAATGCAACAAAATAACACCTTCATATGACCACAGTGTAAGGATGTGAGGAGCATTTCTATGCGGTGTAATTATTTTTTTTAAGTTTCATCACCTCTAATGTGGAATGCATTCATAGACAGAGATTTTGACCAATACTGCAGCCAGCCACCAGGGGGAGCAGTTAGAGCTGATTGTCACGAAGGCCACTGATTACAGTGAATTACAGTGGTTACGTTTGCTCTGCTTGGTGAGGTTGGAGTTGGTAGATGAGCACTGATAGGACACAACCAGGATTCACTAACGTTACTGACATGTATCAGAGCACCAAGCTGTGAGGAGCTAAGCTAAATGTGACCAGTTACATTTAGAGCTAGGGCACTACATAACTGGTGATAAATATATTGTTTCTTCGTGTTGTATGTGGTGAAAAGTTGTCTTTAACAAAGAAAAGTAGGGTAAACTCGTGTCATTCCATCATGACCGTCCACTTTATACAGATTCTCTTCATAGCGTCGTTAAATAAAGCCCCACCACCTTTGGGGGGTACTGGGAGACTAAAAATTTAACAAGTGTTTCTGCTTACTGCAAATTAAGGGTGTAAGAATGAATGAAATATGTTGTGATTATTTCATTAGATTTACTAAATGTTCATTAATGATTGAAGGAACAATTAAAGCAACCCCACGTGAATGATAAAAATGACACAGATAAGACGTGATGACCCTAACAAGCCTGTATCACCTGCTCCGCCCCCTCCGCCTCATGATTGATCTATAAAACCAACCAGCTCCTGCTGTCAGAGCGTATAAATCAACCAATCACATGCATGGATGTGTTTAATCACACATTAGTCTAATGCATATCTCCTGCTGTTTGGGGAGCTGCTTTTACTGCTGACACACACACATACACAAACACACACACACATACATGAACACAGATACAACAGCCCAGCAGGGCCAATCTTCCGCCCCATCAGCGCGTTAACTTTCTAATTTACCGTGTTCTTGAGGTGGAGGAGGTGGTGAATGAGCGTCCTGAGGAGGAGCACAGCGGGGTGTGGGAGGCCCCCCGCAGCCCAGACACACACTTAGACAGTCTGAGTATGAACGCAGACACACACGGGCGCACAGTGAGATGTCATGATGAGAGTATTTTGTGTGTGTGTGTGTGTAGATGAGAGAGGCTGAGCACCAAAGCAGCGAAAATCCTCCACATCCTTCCCCAACACTCAGATCCTCATGAAACAGACTCATCTTTACTTCCTGCACCTCTTCATCTCCACATATCCTTCAAAACAAAACCTCTATCCTCTCTGCCATCATCCTGAACTCCAGGTGGAGAGTTCACTGGTCAGGTTCACTGTGTCATTTTTCCATGTTTTTATGGAAAGTATGAAAATGAGTAATTAGAATCGAGCCAGCACATTCTAATCCTTTGTACATTTGTCTCTCTGTTTGCACAAGAATTTAGTGCTCAAAAACACAACCTGATTAACTCTGGCTTTTCTAACTTTCTCTGTTTCTATTTAACTTGCATATTTTACTTAATATTTTTCTTAAACATATTCTGGTTATGACAGAGGGAGAGTAAGTGGAGGTAGGACACAAAAAGCTATTGCTTCTTTCTGCTCCTTTTCAGACATATTTAATGCTTTATTTCGTATTTGTAAGCACTTGTGGTATTATGTACCCTTGAATTGACTCGTTTTGTTTATTTTTTTTACTGCTTTCTTTGTCCAAAATAAACAGAAACTAATGTTAAAGGTGAAGTACGCAGAGATTTTTGATAAGTTTTGTTTCTCTGCTTACAAACAGCATCTAAACTCATCTCCTCTTCCATGGCTCAGCGTCAGCAGCTGCACATGCTCACTTCCCCTGACCATAGCTAATAGCATGGCTAACAGTCGTAGCTTCGTAAACACACCATAAACGGTAAAAACAGCCCTGTGAGCACCTGCAGCATCACATGAGAGAAACTCAAGAGTCATACACCTGACTTCCTGCAGGTAAATGAGACACACTGAAAATATGGAATCATTCTTTCTGTGTTACAGCTATTGTAGCCGCTCAGGATAGTGTCTCCAACTTGCTATCAGCAACACACATAGTCACATGGGTGCACTGTGATTGGCTGGTCATCACCCATAAAAACTTCTGCTCTCCACCCAGAAGTGTCCCGAGTCCAGCAAAATATTAACAAAACAGGCAAAAATTCTTTCAAATACCTATAAATTGCTCCCTCTATTCTTAGTATTTTAATCATTTTAGGTTTTAGCTGAACTGTCTTACCGTGTACTTATCATTTATTTAGGCTTTAGAAAACCAGGACCTGAATTCTAATTTCGAACCACGAACATGCAAATGTGAAATGGCATGACACTAAAGTTCCTTGAATCCTTGAATTGAATCCTTAAACCCTTGAAAATCAATGTTTTTTTCTACTTTCCCTATCTATTTTATTTTACAAATTGGCTGCCATAAAAAAGAGGTTTTTGGCAATATTTCAGCTCCTAAATAACATAAAAGAACAATTTTGTCAGCTTGACTACCATTTTCTTGGCCAATGAATCCAATGCATCATAGGGTGCCATTTTTCTTTTTCCATTACTGATTGTTTTTGATTCTTGTGCTTGTTTGAGACACATAAAAAACAAGTCAAGTCAAGTCAAACATTCAGCTCTGCTCCTGAATGCAACGGAGATGCTAAGGGTAGGGTAAAGGTTCAAGGTTACGACTCAGCATTTCAGCATTCAGAATTTGCTGCGAAGAAATGCGATCCCTTCTCTCGTTGTATTCTGTTTTGATTTAAGTTTTATGCAACATTTCAACTTGAGTGGAATTTGGGCTCTACATAAGATTGACCTACTACAACAATGAGACCAAAAGATGAAATAATCCTTGTGGTTGGAAAGTGGTGTTAACCTGAAAAAATAAAAGCTGAGATATTGATGAAAACATTTTTCTCACAGTAGCTATTTTGCAAAATCCAAGATGATAGTAAATGGGACAACTGAATTTCTGATTGCTTAAATTCTATGGTTTACAAGACTGTATAGTTTTTATTCTCTACCCAAAAGTCCTACCAAAGTTCAAATCCGAGCAAAGTGAACGTCACTTTTCTCCACCCAACACTCGCTCTCATTTTCATAAAGCGAAGAAGAAGAGAGTTAAACAGGTAAGTCACGGGGAGAGGAGCGCGGGAGCGGGAGAGAGATGGAGAGACAAAAGGAAAAGACGAAGAGGGAGGGAGGGAAAAGTTAGTGGTCAGCAACACCGCGGGCATCATAAATCAGATTTCCCACAATCCCCTGCGGAGGGGCCCTTCGCTCGGCCTTGTGTGGACACGCTCAGCGGGGCGCGGAGCATCGATTGGCGTCGCCATGCCGATGCTGACTGTGCCGGGTTCGGAGGGCGAGAGGGGCAAAGGGGTGAGGTTGGGGGGGGTGTTAGGTGTGTGTGTGTGTGTGTGTGAAGAGGTGGAGGTGGAGGTGGAGAAATCTGCCTCAGCATCAAACTAAAACAGCAAACCAAACCCAGAAAACCTGGGTGTGTGTTTGTGTGTGTGGGAGAATGTGCAGACTCGGGGGTAAATTTCCTCCCCCATCAGCACAGCCTCACTCACTTTTACTTGCCCCCTTCTTCTTCTTCTTCTCCATCCTCCTCTTTTCTTCTTCTTCTCCCGTGCTCATCACAATCTTCTGCCCACTCACTCCGGGGCAAACGAGGGGGGGAACGAGACCTCGGTGCTGCTGCTTCAGGGTGTGTGTGGAGGTCGAGGTGCAGCTCACACAGCCCGAGGGCCTGGATAGAAAACACACACGGACGTCAACCAAGATGTCAGCTCTGTGTGTGTGTGTGTGTGTGTAAGTGTGTTTGAACAGAGCTCATGTCTTCTTTTACTCAGGGGGAGAGACTGAGAGAGTGAAGTTACTTTAAAACAAATTTCCTTGTAGACACAAAACAAAAACAGTAAAACTGTGACGACAAAAAGATGTTAAAGTCATTTTTAAGCCAAGACCCATTTCGTTTGTATCAGTTCCTATTCTAAACCTTTGTTTTTTTGACACAAACATCCTTTCAAATGTCAGTTTTCTACTTGGAAACCAACTTACATCAGGCAGCCTCAGTTCTTCTGGAGCATCCTGAGTAACGTCGGAACCTTTCCTGTTCCTCATCATCCATGTCTTCCTTTCCTCATCACTGGAGAAAGAAACTAGATCATATTGACAACAGAAAATTCCCAAATGACCCTGGTCAAAAGTTTCCATCCCCCAGTTCTTAATAGTGTGTATTTCCCCCTTTATCATCAATGACAGCTTGAAGTCTTTTGTGCTCGTTGTGGATGAGGGTCTTTATTTTCTCAGATGGTAAAACTGACCATTCTTCTTGACAAAAAGCCTCCAGTTCCTCTAAATTCTTGGGCTGTCTTGCATGAACTGTAGGTGTGAGATGATTTTGAGGTCAGGAGACTGAGATGGCCACTCCAGAACCTTTATTGACACCCTTGCTGATTTGCAGTGTTACATGATGGTTTAGTTTTCCCCAAATTTCCTTAAATGAAGGAAACTGAACTAACTTATCTCCTTATGGACTTGGTCCCCCTCATAGACAACGGTCAACACTCCGTCATCAACATTGGCGTCATCATGGAGAGTGATGTCAAACTCATCAGTTGAGTTACCACCTTTGTCTTCTATCAAAAGTTAAGCCATTTTTTTCTATGCACTTTTGAGGTGGAGGAAGCCTTTAGCTTTGATTACAGCACGCATTCGCTGTGGCATTGTTTCCATAAGCTTCTGCAATGTCACAAGATTTATTTCCATCCAGTGTGTCATTAATTTTTCACCAAGATCTTGCATTGATGATGGTAGAGTCTGACCGCTGTACAAAGCCTTCTCCAGAACATCCCAAAGATTCTCTATGGAGTTAAGGTCTGGACTCTGTGGAGGCCAATCCATGTGTGAAAATGATGTCTCATGCTCCCTGAACCACTCTTTCACAATTTGAGCCCAATGAATCCTGGCATTGTCATCTTGGAATATGCCCGTGCCATCAGGGAAGAAAAAAGTGCACTTTTAGAAAGTCCTACACACTTCTATTTCTTGAGCTTGGGCAACTGTAAAGCACTTTACACCGGCATCTCACATAATTCCCTTTCACACTAACAGTTAGTCCAGAACTGTGCAACAGAACTTCCAACAGGAACCAAAACATGGCGACATGTTACCCCAATTTTTGCATCTTTGCACTTGTATCCAGTTATTTTAGAACTGATTTTAAGATTTCACTGTTGTTATTTCTTTTTAATTGTTGAATGAACTGGCCCCACTGTACATATTGGACGTGGTCCAACTTCATAAACCAGTATATGCCTGAGGCATAGTAACTTGTGGGGAGATGTTCTCCCCAGTCTTTTATCAGCATTACGAAACTTTTGCTATAGTGTTTATTTTCACTGTACCAACTTTTTTTAGACTCGTTGCTAGTTTTTGATCTAAAAGTAGCATAAAGTAAACCTGATCCTGCAGGACGGATCAGAACCACCACACGCCAAGGAAACTTCAAACCCTCTGAAACTTTAAAGAGCTGAACTCATTTGTAATCCTACTGATTCAAGAAGCTTTAAAGGGCTGTTCCGCAAAATCAATACTGATCCTGGAGACCATAATAAACCAAACAAAGCTCCAAAATGTTATGTAGCTGAAAATGACAGAGAAATGAACAAAACCCTGTGGTCACTGCAGTGGACACCTATTTAAAAGTTATTTACTCCTAAATTCAATGGTTCATGTGGTGGAAATTCATATCAGCCTGTGTCAGGATATTTTTATTCTTCTTAGGGCCTGAAAAAATGCTTTCAATTTATTTTCAAACATATATATTTCTAATAATGTTATAGACAAACATTTGAGGGTGAAAAAGCTCATAAACTATAAATTATTCAGTGTTGAAATGGATGAAAGAGAGTTCAAGTCTTTTGAAAAGCATTAAAAAAAGATCATTCATGAAATTACCAAAAAGAAAACAAGTCAAACAAGAAAAAAAGTCATATTTACATTAAGTTCACACTGTTTTATGTTGAATGCTCAGCTACAAATATTTGAAAAAAAAACAGAAAAACTTTTTTTTCATGCCTTGAGACAAATAAAACACTCAAGGGAAAAATCCTGACACTGTCTTTGAATGAACTTCACCGTAAAGTTTTCCTGAAGTCAAATATGTTCGCGTCATTGTGTTTCTTAACTTTTCTGCCTGAAACAATGAGAATGAACTTGTGTGGACCAAACCCACAACTCTCCTCTTCAACTAACTCTTCTCCCTTTATCTTTCTACCTCGTCCACTCGTTCTCTTTCTCTCTCTTTTATAAATTTCATTAACAGAGAAATCCCATTAGCTCCTCTCTGGCCCTGCCTCTCAGGGTTAACAACTTTGCTTAGCCATGTAAATTCAGAGCTTAGTCAGGCCGATTCTCCACAGCCGCACGCTGTCCCCGCCACGTTCAACGCTATCTTTGGAAATGTGTGTGAAAATGTGTTTATGTGTGTGTGTGTGTTGGATGCTGTGGATGTGAGGTCTGCGTAAACCTCTTCCAGAAGATAATCTGGATATTGTGCATGTGTTTGTGCATCTCCATATCATATACATACTGTACATCTTCTCAGGGTCTGCTGAGTGAAGCCGAGGGGACGGACACTTATCTCCAGCGGGCAGGACCGAGGCGTCTTACCGCTGGCCTCCTCTGGCCCTCCTCCCCCTCTCGGCGCTCTCCCCCCTGACCCTCCCCTCGACTCTCTGAGGCTTTCACACACAAACCCGAGAAGATTTACTCCACACTGGCACCAGCACCGACTCCCTGGCTCCCAAACAAAGTGAAGCAGCTTAAAGTGATATTTCATTTCAGGAGAACATTTCCTTCTCTTTCTTCACTAACGCTGGGATGTCCAGGAATTTACAGTCTCACGTGTAGGTTGGAAAATTCCAGGAAATGAACAGGAAAAGTTGCTTTTTTCAGAGGGTGAGAAACCGGGCAAACTGAGGTTCAAAAGTTTTACTTCTACTTGAAGGTTTATAAAATTTTCTTGGTGGAAAGCAAGCTGGAAAGTTAGAAAAAACAACCTCCCTTCATGAGTTCTTATACTAAAATTGGAGATATACACTGTAAAAAATTATACAGTTGGTTTAACTTGAAAAATTTAGTTCAACTGCTGCCTAAACTCTCTTATTAGCCTCAAATCTACTACACACCTTTTGTCACCACAGATATCATAGATTTTTCCCATCCATGTGATTTTTAAGCAACTATACAGCAGAAAAACAAAATTATGGCAATTGGGTTAAATTGAACCTAAGATAACAAGTTAAAGTGAAAAAAAAAACTTTGAGAAAATCCAGTTATACAAGTTGTGAACTCAATATTTTTACCGTTTGAGTTGTGATTACTAGCTATATTGCATTACCCAATTGGGAAAATTCTCCTGGTTAACTTACATTTTTCAGTTTAACTTACTGTATTCATAGTAACCATCTTTTCAAGTGATATTAACTCAAGTTTTTAAGGCAGAATTTAAAACTAATTTGCAAATTAAGACGACTTGTGACTTCATTTTGTTACCTCTGTTTTGAAGAATAATAATAAACAGCCGCTTCAACATCCAAGTGTACTATAGGGTCATATATCAACTATTTTCTCTAACAATAACTGTTAGGTTACAATAAACAAAGGCATTCTGGATACAACATTGAAGCTGTAGCTTTGCTAAACAGCTGGGAGGGGCCAAAGTGTGCAGAAAATTAGGAAACAAAGTGACAAAGGGACCAGGCACAAGAAAAACGAGCCGTCCGTCCTGTTTGGAAGTTTTATGGTTTTTGAAATCCAGCATGAATCAAAGAACAATTTGTCGTAAAAACAGTATAACTATTGCAACTGTGAGTGTAGGGGGAACGGGCGACAGAAAAATCTGTAAAACCCTGAGTTGGCAAACCAATAACTCATTAAATTGAGTTTAAATTTCATAACTAAGTGTGTGAAGTTCAAATAAGTTACAGAAATAAGTTATGAAAACTTAATGAGCTCAAGACTTTTTACAGTATATTTTTACTTTAACTTCCTGAGACCTGAGTTTTTGTCTGGTGTGAATATTTTATTTTCTTTATTGTTTGGTATAAGTATGACCAAATGGTTATAATGACCAAACTTGGTCTCAGTGCAGAAAGTTTGGTTGTTAGAGTTATGAGTTCAATGGATGAATGTGAAAATAAAGAGATAAGAAAAAAGTTATGGGTTAAAACTTCCAGACGCAGAGATTTGAAAAAAATCAAAATAAGAGACAAAAAATTTAAAACTAAAAGATAAAAAGTCAAAATGAGGAGATGAAGAGTCAAAAGTATGGAAAGAAATGTCAAATTTAAGAGATAATAATACATAATCAAGGGTTGGAAATTCAAAATAAGGGGGTCTACAAAGTCAAAATTATGAGATTGATTGTTTAAGTATAAATTAAAAGTTAAAGTAAGAAATAAAAAATATATAGTCAAAGATAAAAAGTCAAAATGAGGCTATTAAAAGTCAATATAAGAAGATAAATAGCCATAAAAAACAGTGTAGTGTTGTGATATCAGCAAAAATGTGGTGTGGGCAGTTTCCCTTTGGCTAAGAGGTCAAAAGTGTTAAAATATGTTGAATCAAGGGTCTGGGTCTTAAGAGGTTAAAGTAAACAAATATTATTAATTAGAAATAAGGATTTTTAACAACCATCTGTTTTCCTTGGTGGTCCCTTTGTCAGCTTTTCTGACTGTAGCTGCATTAACCTGGAGGATCTGTGGCTCCAGGGACGAGAATTTGACCCATGAAGAAGAAAACATGTCAATAACATTTGAGGGTCAGAGGTCAAGTGGCATAAACCTGCACGCTCCATTTTGAAACACATCTCTGAGGTCGACTGCAGCGCTCTGATCCACTTCCTGCCTCAGGCGATCTGAGCGATGGGAGGCGGCGGCGGCGGGGAGGAGGGCGTGACGTCTCCATCCAGGCGGTCAGCTGCGACTCGCTCTCAGGTGCTTTCACGCTATTTTTGGAGCGGGCTGCTCGATGGTTTCCTGATTGATCCTGATCCTGATCGATGGCTGGCAGTGGCTGGACTCCTGTCCCAATCCTGGATCCATAACGTCTCTTTCTCCTCCTGCAGCCTGCAGCTTGCAGCCTGCGTCGCTTCCTTCCTTCTTCGTCTGGGACTGGAGGAGGTTTATCAATGAGGCTCAGCTCACGCTCCTCTGTCTACACGCCGCAGCCGCTTCCTGAGCCGCTCGATGTCCTGTCTGTCTCCTCACACACATGGTCACTGAGTAATGATCCAGTGGTGGAAAGTTGCACCAACAAAGAACCTGACCCACTGCTTTAAATCCTCCTCGAGGCTCCGCAAACCCAAAAGAAGAGTAACCAAGCTCCTATCTTCCAGGAAATCTGTTCCTGCACGTCTTTTCTGACATCAAAGAAGGAGAAATTTAAAATATGTGGGGCTTTAAGTGTTTGAATGACTAAAGCATAGAATCACACTTAATTTTTTGGGCCTTCTGTGGACAGATGAAAAAAAAATAGTGCTCCAAAAAAGCCAAAACTACCGTATTAAAAGTAAATCTGCTGCAGAAAAATCAGACAGCAACTGCAAAACAAAACAAAACAAACACAAAAAAAGAAATAACAACATAAGCAGCAAATACATTTGTGTTTTAAGACACCCAGGCCTCTAGGGGGGGCTAAGTAAAAGCTTTATCATTGGCACAGCAAAGAAAAAAACTGGATGTGCACTGTAAAGTGATTCGATGGTTAATAACTCAAACTTTTTGCAGCATTTTTTCCTTTTATTAAAATATAAAATATGAGACTGCAGAATTATGTCCATATTCTTTCAATCAACAGCTTTATCTATGTATTTATTTTTGAGTATAAGGTAAGTAATGAAAAACTTTGCTTATTTCTCACCTTTTATGGAAAAATTAGGGGAAATTTCAACAGTAAAATCCTTTCATACTTAAATATAGGACAACCTATAACAATGTTTTACTGTCATTTCTTCAAGGCAAAAAAAACAGTTATTACTTTTTACTTACTGATATAAGATTTATTAAATGCGTTTAATGCTGATAATGTTCAAGTTTGTCAAATATTGATGTTTTTCTTCCAAATCCACATTATTGATGGAGTTAGATCATACTAATTAAAGGGCAAAAAAGAAGTAAAATCATGGTGTTTTTCTGCAGAACTCTGAATGAATATTCCTGTAAAAATAATATATTTTCACTTCATTTAAAATAGATGCTATCAACAGTTTTTCTTCACTTTTTTTTAACAGTCCAGAATCAGTTGACTTTTTTTTTTTGTTAAATGTGAAGCATGCAGAAATTTTCGATAAGTTTCACTTCTCTGTTTACAAACGGCATCCAAACTTGTCTCCTCCTCCGTGGCTCAGTGTCAGCTGCTGCACATGCTCACTACCCCTGACCGTATTTAATAGCATGGCTTACAGTCATAGCTTTGTAAACACACCATAAACGGTAAAAACAGCCCTGAGCGCACCTGCAGCATCGTGAGAGAAACTCAAGAGTCGTACACTAACTTCCTGCAGGTAAATGAGACGCTGTAGATATAGAATCATTCTTTCTATCATAGCCGCTCAAGATAGCATCGATTGAGCTGGGTTAATCCTGTAAAAACTAAACTTTGCATGCTCTACCTTTAACGTGCAGTTCAAATAAATATATGTAGAGATAAATGAAAATAAGAAAAGGTGAGGGAGCATATGTGAACAAATAACACACACACACCCGTGCAAACACTCACCATCTGGCTGTGGTTGTGTGTAGATGGTTGAGTTGGGAGGGGTGGGTTCACCCACTGTGAAAGCACTTTGGACATCCCTGGGATGAGCGAGGACTCTCAAATCCGTCCTGACGGCGTCGAGGCTTTCCTCCCTGGGATCAGGCCTGGATGAGAGCCGGCTGCAGGGGCCCAAAGCCGGGGATTCAGGCCAGCCACTGGCCAGCGGAGCGCGGCTGTCAGTCACAGCGGGCAAGAGACACCCAAAGTCTTCAAACGGCTTCCACGGGATCAAGAGGAGCACTCTGCCCGGCTTAGAGAGAGGCTGCTGGAGACACAGATTTGAGAGGAGGAAGAAAAGACGTCATGTGAGACAGACTGAACTTCACAATCAGGACTCAGACGACGAAATTCAGCTTCTGTTTCAGGGTCTTTTTCTCTGCTGTGGCTCCTGTTCTGAGTGTAATGACAAAGCTGTCGACAAATAAGTGATTAAAGATGGATTTAGATGTTTATTGGTGCTGTAGTGACTTCTGTATTCAATATTAAATCAAACACACACAGGTCACAGCACATTCACACACGAGCAGATTTACACCACTCAGACTGTGTGTAGTGACAACAGAGTAAAGTGGATGTGTCTGTTGGACGGTGGGAGCATGAATAAATGATATAAATAAAATCACAGAGCATAGAGAGCATCAGGAAGCTGTCACACACCAACAACTGTATCATACGGTCGTTCTCTACGTGTGAGGAGGAGCTTATAGCTTTAGAGAAAGAGCCACCACAGCCATACTGAGCTGGAGGTGAAGAAAAACTGAATCACTTACTGACTAGATATACAAAATATGACTGCAATCACCAAGAAACCAAGTCGAAAAATTGCACCAATTTACATTTTGCTCTGTTGGATCTTAGCAAGGTTGAATGTAGAGTTTCAAAATGCAAAAAGAAGGAATGAGAAAGAAGACCGGATCAAAAGTCTTACGACCACAGCTAAAAAAAAAAAGGAAAAACTTCTCAAAAATAGAACTAAAAGTTGAAAAAAAGTCTCAGTAATGAGGGGCTCCACTGTTCTTATTGATTACTTCATAAAATAGTTTGGTTTTCTTGATGTGAGTGTTTCCAGGAGGTTTGTGGAAACTCCAAGTGGTGAAGATGCTTCATGTTTATTGTCCACTGTCTGGAACTGGCGTCCATTTTTGTAAACCTCCCTCTCCATCCATCCCATAATGTTCTCAATGTGATTTAGATCAGGGGAACACGCAGCATGATCCAAAAGAGAGAGATTATTCCTCTGGAGGAGGAAGAAGAAGTCCTTTGTCAGGCGAACATTGTGAACTGTTGTCCTGTAGAAAAACCCAGTTATTAACACTCAGAGCAGGGCCCTCAGTCATGAAGGACACACTCTGTACAACCGTCGGCTCCTTTGTTCCATTGTTCAGAAAAAGCAGATCCCCTCCACTGTGCCGCCAAGAAAACATCTCACACTGCAAAAACCGAAATCTAAGCAAGTCATTCTGTCTTATTTGTAGTAAAAATTGTCTTATTGTTCTTAATTTGAGCCACATTCACCAGACCAGGTCATAAAAATGTCTTATTTCAAGTTTTTTTAAGACAAAAATGAGGTGTAAATTGCTTGTAACAAGTCAAAAAAATCTGCCAATGGGATAAGATGAATTCACCAGGGAAGTTTCTTGAAATTAGAAAGATGTCTTAAAACAAGAATCTTTTATCTTATCCCATTGGCAGATTTTTTTTTTATTTGTTACAAGCAATTGATGCCTCATTTTTGTCTTTAAAAAACTTGAAATAAGACATTTTTATGACCTTGTCAAGTAAATGCGGCTCAAATCAAGAATAGTAAGACATTTTTGACTAAAAATAAGACACAATGACTTGCTTAGATTTCAGTTTTTGCAGTGTGTTGCCGCCGGTACACACAAAGGACAAGATAGACAATGACAATAAGACCTGATTAAAAGTCTAAAATACAGAAATAATACACAACACAATGCCAAATAAGAGGTAGGATAAGAAACACCGAACATATACAAAAGTGCCAACCATGTTCAGACCAGAGCTCAAACCAAAAAATGGAGGTCTGACAATGGGATAAGAGTACAGATGTCGTAATGCAAGAAACTTTTTTCTTGTCCCTTTGTCAGATTTGTTTGACTTATCACAGTCAATCCAGACCTCATTTTTGTCTTTAACTAAGTTGAAATAATACATTTTACTGGTCTTATCAGTAGAATGTAGCTCATATCAAGAATAATAAGACAAATTTTACTTAAAACAAGACATAATGACTTGCTTAGATTTCAGTTTTTGCAGTGCAGTGGGATCTCCTTGTCATGACAGTAACGTTGGACGCCATCAGGACCATCAAGGTTCAAGTTTTTCTCCTCAGAGAATCAAACTTTCTTCCACCTTTGAATGTTCCTGTTTGCTGTGATGGCGTTGAAGTAGACGAGGCCTTTGAAGAGGTTTTTGTTCTTAAAGCTCTTCTCTCTCAGACGTCATAAGATGGTTATTGGGCTGCAGTCGACTCCAGTAACGACCTTAATTTGGGTCGAGGGTCGTCCTGTGTCTTGTCAAACAGCCAATCAGATCCTCGGACTCACTTCTGGTGAAATATTTCTGGATCTACCACTTAACCTTTTTGTTCCATAACCCTCAGGATCTTTGTAGAAATTCTAAATGCTTGTCTTACTGCGTCCAACCTCAGCAGTGATGGCGTTGTGTAGTGAGAGGTTTTGATTATGCAGCTCAATAATCAACCACGTTCAAAGAGAGAAAGATTTTTGGCCTTTTCCATCAGGAGCTCATGGTCGCAGTCTTGGACTTTTTTGTCAACTGATGAACAGAGTATGTGGGTCAATGACGTGACGTCCCTTTTGTTGTGTCTGAGTGCAATATTTCCTTCCATCATGAATTGAGTATTTCATCACATGTATTTCTTTATTCTATGAAACCTGTGTTATTGAACACATCTTTAAACTATTAAAATATAACATGTTTTTTTGTGTTTTGGTTCCTCAAACCCCCAAAATGTCAGGTGGTGCAACCGTCCTGACAAGTATCCACAGTAATTAAACTCTAAAAATTGAATGTCACTTATTGTAAATGAAAATTAAAAATACAGTGGCATTATTTTATGCTTGAACCTTTTTAAATAAAACATTCTTTGCAAATAAAAAGAATTTTAAAGCTGTTTAGAAATTTAAAAACTTTTGTCCCGTAATTTTCACCTTGTCAAATGTCAGGGTGGTGCAACCGTAACATTAGACTTTTATTTTAAAGTGAAGAGAATAAAACAGGAAACA